>OZ025290.1:411794248-411930248 GCA_964019185.1 Maratus speculifer
TTAAAAAGGACTATAACATTAATTTATTTGAAAAAAGTACCCCCTTTTCTCTCAGACTTTCCATAATTCAAATTCTGGATAATTCGAACACCTCTTGTTGTCCCGACGAGTTCGAATTAGTGAGAGCCGACTGTATATAACTTTAAAATTACATACAATATAAATCTGCTTATTCATCAAATCACTGGGATACTGCTAAATCCGCGGTATCTATTACGTCTTTGCACTTGACCCTTTGTCTACCGACGGTACTTATAAGTACCATTAATAAATATTTATTATAAAATTCTTTTAATACGTCAATTCTTTGTAATACTGTTTAGAATGAGTTAGAGATACATTACTTTATTTTGTATTAAAAGCATTTTTGGTTACGCAAAGCAGAAATATTTTTAAAAGGATGATTTCTCTTATTGTTGCATCTTTTCAGCTTTCTTGGCGTTGAAGGAGAGGGATAGGAATTTTCCCATTCGAAAATATTTCTAAATTTAGATTGTAAGAACATCATATTTGTATATTTTGTAATTCTGCAAAATACTAATAAGACAATTTAAAATAAAAGATTTGAATGAATTTATAAATATTGCACAGAATTCCTGTTAATTCAAATGTAATTAATCCTTCTAAATCCTTCAGTCCTACAAAAATACTTCAAAAAATTATTTAATGATTATGTAAATCTTTTAATTTAATTGCAGCGATTTCCATAAAATTCTTTAGAATGTAAAATTTTCATGAATTCATAATGCGGAAGATAAAGGCTTAAAAAGGAATTTTTATCTTCGTACTTTTATCCTTCGTACAAAATTCGAGAATATAAACTAAAAAGTTCTACAGTTAAAGTTCTTAAAGTATAGTAAAAATACTTTAAGTTCTACAGTTAAAAGATGGACATTTTTGCAAATAACTAAAAAAAGCTCTTTTAACAATAGGTATGTTTAAATGTATTGTTACTTTTTTGATGATTCGTACCCACATACTTTGGTATATAAAACGATTACTGTGAATTGAGAGGCAGGTTTTTACATATTTTCAACTGTTAACCCTTTCGGGACAAATCGGGTTCAATTAAAAATACTTTTACATTAATAATATTAACACTAGCTGTCCAAATAGATTAATTAATATTTAACGAATATTTCATAGTAAGGTACCCTGGGGTAATAACGCCACGTTAAGGTTCTACGAATTTTCACGGCTCAGTTTTAGACTGTTTTTTTCAAACAAACATATGATTTGATATAGAAACTCATTGACTATTTATATGAAAAAATAATTTATCAGATATGTATTCATAAAATGTAATGGCGTGACTTTTTGACCAATGTTATTTGGTGTTATTACCCACCTATATTGGTAATAACGCCATGCAAACAAAACTATGAAATAAGATGGAATAATTGCATGTAGATTGCCTAATTCTAAAAATACAAACTCTACAAACTTAGAAATCGACAAATTGCATTCTAAGCTATTGAAAATGTTCAATTTTTTGTGAAAGTGAAAGAAAAATAGCGGTGTGGTGTGGGGAGGGGGAGGATGAGGCAAAAGAATATCAGACCTTGAGCTTCTTTTTGCTTCAAAAGAACCGCTTAAATAGAATTATTAGAAACATTGTACAGTTTTAACTGTGTTTATTTGAATCAGTATTTAGGATGTAGCTCGGCCACTGTAGGGAATCAACCGGGGTATTAATGCCAAGGATTGTCGTTATTACCCCGTTATAGTTATTGCTCTGTACATTTTAAATTACAAATTATCTCGAGAAGATATCCAAAATCTTCAACAACATTTTGAAAGTCCATAAAATGTTCTACAAATTTATGTAATTAACAAAGTATTTACGGATAAAAAAAAATAGTCTACACATCACAAAACGTATCTCGCAAATTTTAGATCAGGCATTAATTTTAGTTGCTTGTAACAACAATAAGACCTAAAAATGAAACAAATTAACTTGAAGCTGTTTTTTGCGATTTGTATGACTCAAAACCTTTCTGCGCAGAGCACATGGCTGTCATTTACCTGATTATTTCATAATTATGCATAATATTAGCACTTGGCGTTATTACCCCGCCTGGTGTTATTACACCAGACCACCTTAGAATGATAATGGATGTTTCAGTTTTGCATACTATTCAATTAATATTTATAGGACAGTAGGCTAATGAAGTATTTTTGGAGATTTGTAGAAAATATGGTATTACAATACGGTTTAAATTATATTACAACTTTCTAATACATTTTGCTCTTTATTACATATGTTTCTTTCCAGAAAGTAACTTTTATTTTAAATTTAAAGAGTTATATATTTATATGTTTTTAAAAAAAAAAATCGCAAACGATTCAAAGAGAATTAAACAAATTATTATTATTATTATAATTTTTAAATTGATAAACATAAATGAAGTCATATAATACATGCATTAACATATACTAACAGTACTACATGTAAATAATATCAAAAATATTTCTTAAAACAATATAATACTCCATCAAAAGACATGTAGTACTAGTAAATCTGCAGATCAGGAGCCTCAACGTCAGCTTTGCACATCATTTTTTTTAAACACAATTTGGGTAATATTCAACTTCCAGGAAACTGTAATTTAAAATTTTTAAATTACATAATTATTTATAAGAATAAAATAAGAATAAAAATTTTTCAGCCATCAAAAGCGTTAAATTAAAGATTAAGTTATGTTAGGATATTTTAAAATTTTCATGATCTATTATTTTTGTTTTTTTTTATTATAACATAGTAGATGTCTTCAGGGGGGCGGAGCCCCCCTGAACCCCCGTAGTCTCATTAAACTTAAATTTGTAACTTTCTATCAATTTACTAATGGTAATCGTATATCTTGTGTTTCTTTACACATTTTGATTTATAAGAATAAGTAACAGTTTTAATAAGCATTTTTCATTATCCTCATACTGCTACATACCTGCCCACCACAAACACTTAAATCTGATGTATCGGGAACTTTTGAAAGTGTAAACTCAGTAATCTAGGGTTTTATAATTTTGTTTCCGAAAAAAAGAAGTTTTGATTGCATTTTGTGGCAGTTATCGCGGACAGACAGACAGACATAACAGACTGACAGGCGGAAAACAATAAATTTTGTGTCGCCAGAATAAGTCTTCACTGAAGTTTCGGCAATAACGTCATTATTCATGAGTTATTGCTATCCGTGTTTCTAATATTTTTTACGACTACTATAAAATACCTGTTTTATTTCAATTATGTCGTCAAATTTTATCAGGTGAAATAATTGTTAAAAATACAATTATTTTTTATTTCTTTTACTTCTAATTATGTCCCCATTTTTGTCAGAAAAATTCTTATTAATGAAACAAATTTCCGTGTTTAATATTTAACAAAGTACTATATTTATTTTAATTTTTATTCTGACGTCATATTTATTTTTTCTTAGTTTAATTTTTGGAATGGAAATTGCTCAATTGAAACTTATTGCCGTTGAAAAATTATTCCATATTTTGATTTTTTTGGAAACGATAAAGGAAATTGATTAAATTTTACCAAAAAAATCGCCATTAGTTCTGCATGAAAAAAGAAGGAAATTTTGAATTATTAAGGAAACTATGTGAATAAAATTAATAAAACCTAGCCTATGTTCTTTTCTGGGCTATGTTGTAGTTATACACAAAGATACAATTACATTGATTCATCAGTTTTAATGTTGCATTCATTTAAATTTTCGTACACGCATTCAAATTTATAACACCATAAAAATAAGGATTATGATGAATGGTTGCTTGGCAACCATTAAGAGAAAATAAAGAAAATGAAATAAATACATTTTAAATAAGTAAATCTCTAAAACAAATTAGTTTATATTATTGAAACACATTTATAAAAAATCTCCAAAATTTACAGTAATAATTTAAAAAATCTGTCAAATGTGTCGACAAATTTTCAAAACAATACGAATAATTTAACTGGTAAATTTCAGTATCCCTTTATCATTGAATTCCATTAATGAAATATGACATTTTCTCTCTAGAAAAAAAAAATTAAAAATCCTTGGATTTGCCATAGAAAAGCATTACTGCGCAAAATAAAATATTATATATTTTCCGAACGAAAAAATCAAATCTTGCAAAAAACTATACAGATTAATCCCAGTGCCTCACTAACATACCCACTTAATTTCAAGCCAATTGGATGCTTTTTACGGAAGTTATCGCGGAACAGACAGACTGACAAACTGACAGACTGACAGACAGACAGACACAAAAAAATTTCGAGTCTCCAAAGTACGCCTTCACTAACGTTTCGGAAATTAATTGTACACCAGACCCGAAAGGGTTATACAATGCACTATCATCTGCTGAATAAAAGTCTTTAGTGGGTAAAGCATTATTGTGATAAAAACATCTTCCTGTTTTATTATGGCGGAATCTTATGTCGGTACGAATTTTAAACTAGAGTAATAGTGGAATTATTTACTATGTTGGAAAACACGAATAAATGTGATTTTAAAAAGTCGTCTATGTCTCGTTGGAATGAAAAATATTCCAAAGAATCCATTCATTGCCTTACAAAACTGTGCCACATGACTGCTGATACTGCGATGGAGTGTCCTTGCTAAATGGTATATCAAGCATTAGCCGTTACATATTGTATGATTTAAAGCAGTATTTGACATATATATTAAAAATCCAATCAGAGGACAGATTTTTTTTGAATAATAAAAAACATATCATTTAAATTCAAGGAAATTTAATTGATGATACAACATCGGGAAAAGATCTCGTTCAGAATATCTTTTGAATTTTTCTATAAAATTTATATTAGCAATTGAAATAATGACATAAAAGGGATTGCAAATGGCTAGTCTATATTTTAATATACAGTAGATCCGGAGCTACATTTTGGCATTGCGCAAAAATTCTTGCAAATATTTCAGGTTTTAGCAGAGAAATTGAACAGAAATTAAAGTGATTGTACTGCATTTTTGCATTAAAACGGCCTAAAATTGGATGTCATACGTTACAAATCAGGCGCGTTCGTACTATAACGAAGTGTTAATAAAATTCAGATCTTGGTATAATAGTATACACTATTTCGGATACAGTATAGTAGCAAAAATATATATAAGACCTAACTTGTAGTAAATTTCAGTAATATAAGGTGTCCTGGGGTAATACACGGCCATCTTTATTAGAGGCCTCGGAAGCCTTTGGTTTTTTAGACGGAATTACTGACGTAATCTCCGTCTATCCAATCTCGTGAGGAAGTTGTCCTTGTAAGGGGCGTTACAAACAAAAGTTGTCTTTGCCGATTGGTTAAACATGATATAATGTCATAAATTCCGTCCTAACAGCCAAGAGCTTCCGAGGCGTCTAATGAAGATGGTCATGGGTAATAACGCCACGTTAAGGTCCTACGAATTTTCACGGCTTAGTTTTAGATTGTATTTTTCAAACAAATATAGGATTTGATGCGGCAACCTATTGACTATCTATATTAAAAAATAGTTTAACATATATGTATTCATGAAATGTAATGGCGTGATTTCTGGACCAGCACTATTTAGCGTTATTACCACCTACGTGGGTAATAACGCCATGCAAACAAAACTACAAAATAAGACGGAGTCATGGCTTGTAGATTGTCTAATTCTAAATATACAAACTCTACAGCTCTATAAATTGACAAATCGCATCCTAAGCTATTGAAAATGTTCAATTTTTTGTGAATGTGTAAGAAAAATAAAGGTGTGGTGTGGGGGGGGGGGAGGAGGCAAAATAATATCATATTCTAAGCTACTTTTTGCTTAAAAAAGACCGTTTAAACAGAATTATTAGAAACATTGCACGTTTTTAACTGTGTTTATTTAAATCAGTAATTTAGGATGTAGTTCGGTCACTATTGGGAATCAATCGGGGTATTAATGCCAAGGATTGGCGTTATTACCCCGATATACTTATTGCGCAGTACATTTTAAACTACAAATTATCTCGAGAATATATCCAACATCTTCGACAATATTTTGAAAGTACATGAAATGTGCTACAAATTTATGTAATAAACAAAGTATTTCCGGATAAAAAATAGTCTTCACATTACAAAACGTGTATCGCAAATTTTAGATCAAGCGTTAATTTTAGTTGCTTGTAAAATCTATAAGTCCTACAAATAGAATAAATTAACTTTATGCTGTTTTTTGCGATTTATATGACTCAAAACCCTTTTGCACAGAGCACATGGGTCTCATTTACCATATTATTTTATAATTATGCGTAATATTAGCACTTGGCGTTATTACACCAGACCACCTTACATCATTATTTTTGTAGAACGTTAAATAGATTAACATAATTGAAACGTGCCTCAAACATTGTTTATCACAATCAATTTTATGAAATAATTTTGTGTTGCCTTGTAAAATAATAAGAAATATTCTTTACAAAATACATTGCACAAAATGTATAATTTAGTATATACTCGAAGGATGCATGTCAATTGCACAATGTTCGAAAGAGCGATACGCCACAAACACTTAGAACGCTTCGTATCTGAAACCTTTTGTGTGCCCCTGTAAATACTATCTGATTTCTATTACTGAGGAAGTAACTTGCAGTAAAGTTCATCAACGCACCTCAATTTCATAAAATATGAAATAGTTTAATATAATTTAATGTAATTAAAACGTGTTTGCCCCTTATGTAAAAGAATGTTTTTGTGTGACTCTTTAAATTAATAAATATTTTCTTTGCAGCAAAGAATGTACATAAGATATATATATATATATATATATATATATATATATATATATATATATATTAGCATATACTTCATAAATGCATATCAATTGAATTGTTTTCAAAAGAGTATAACATCATTAAAATGCACTTGAAAATACTTTTCCCATTGACTGTAATGTAACGGTATACTTTTGATTGTCCTTGTAAATGATAATGATGTAAATACATCCGATTTTAATAAAATTTGAAATTACTCGATAAAATTATATAATAATTATGTATTTTAAATGTCAATTGATTTGGTTTCGTAGTTTTCGTATTGTCATATGTGGACGGATGGACGGACTGAACGACGACTATATGTGCTACGTATTTACATAACTACGAATGCACATAAAAATAAGTTAGGAATTGCACATCAATGTGTCAAATAAGGTGTGTTCGTACTATAAATACTTTTATAAATATTATTAATGTGTAGGTACAAACACGTGGACTATTGATGTTATGCGTTAAAATAATTAAAAACAGTACTAAAATGCTTAATTGTATAATAAATTTCTAATAGAATAAAATTACACTGATAAACAAGGTTTTTTGTTTCTAACTAAGTATGTGGTGACTTTTATATTTTAGGTAGTGCTGTGAAAGAATATGCTATTAAAAAAGTTTCCATCACCCACATATTTTTTAAAAATTCAAAATCTTGAAAATCTGAATTTTGTAGTATTTATTCAACACATATACCTTATGGAATTTATCATTTGGAATTTTAGTAATGACAAACTTTTAAATAAACACTTATAAAGCTTAAAATTAATATTTAAAACACTGAAAGTGTGCATTGTTTACAAAGTTTCAGAAAAATATAGAAGAATTTTTGTAAAAAGAAATGATATTAATAAGAAATTTCATACTTTATGTAGCGGTAAATGTCTTAGCTGTGGCTACTCTCCGAGACTATTGTTCCGAGTTATATTGACAATTTAAAGCAGACATTAAGCCAGTAATATCATTAAAATAGCATAAATCATCGTTTTTTGGGGAAAATGTCGAATTTTTCTTATGTCAATCTCGATAAATAGATATCTTGATATTGTTTTTCAAGAGATTCCAACCTTGCAATCTTGATCCAAGTAATTCTGAGTTTTTCTTTGAAAAATTTAAGTCTCTCTCAAAATTATTTTTTTTTTGAGTAATTAGGTGTGGCTCTTAATTTTTGCCACGAGAATAGTTCATATCAGATGTAGCGGAAGTTTCAGTTTCATCAATTTCCATTTATACTGCTACATCGTCATATGTAAAAATCTCTGGAGGTTTTGGTATTTGTGAATCATCATTATGTAATGCTAGTCACATTGCTGAATCTAAGTTCGGAAATTCAATTTTATGTTTACTTTTTGCAGAGAATCCTTTAATTTTTTAATACATTAGTGGCAATCAGTTATTTGATCCTTCAGCATGCGCCATATCATGGGTATAGCAAAAGACATACACTTTTTTGTACCTTTCATAGACGACCGGAGGTTTGTAGCACATCGTGTACAACAAGAATGAGGTGCCCATTTCTTATCTTGTTCACCTACTTTATATCTAAAGAACATATGATAGGCAGCCTTTATTAACGGTGTGAAAGCGCATCGATGCTTTTTCAAAGTTAGCTCAACGCAGACATAGCAAAAAGAATCTTGTTCATTAACGCATCCTCTAGAGATGTTTTACATATTGTAGAAAAAAATAGGATAATTATAATCAAAATTTAGTTAAAAAGTCTTACAGAAGAAAAAAATAGTAGTACACTCGCCCCAAAAGTTTCAACTGTCATGGATTTGCGTTAAAGTCAAATACTGTGGAGGTTGCTAAAGCTGTCTGTTCAAGATTCCTAACATGAAATTTATTAAGGGGACATCTGTTTCTACTCTCTTGCTGTATCTTCTATCGTTATAATAAGAAAAAGGAATGCTTGTGGGAATCAAATACATGAAAGAGAATGAAGTAATATAATTATAATGCCTGTACAATGCCTACATACTCCAAAATGTATAAAAGAAATTTCTCAAAATTGGAAGGTGATGGGAAATTTTTACAAACATATTCTTTTTCAGAAGCTTGAAATCTATAAGAAACACCCAACGTATACAGAGAGACAGAAAATTTGTTAAGATTTGTTTATCAGTGTTATTAAATTTGCTTTATTAACTATATTAACTTTATAAAAAATTCTTACTATGAAGCAGTATTGCAAAATAATTTAATAACTATAGATGCTAGTGAATACATTAGTGATTTAAGACGTAGAATCAATCCATTATTCTTTTTTTATTCTTAATTTCATTTTTAGTTCTTTTAAAAAATGATAAGAATAAAAGAGAACTACTGAATTCGAAAAAATACAATGGAAAAAGATAAAATTTATATGTTGCTGTAAATATATATATATATATATATATATATAAATTTGAAACCAGATTCTCCAAATAAATATTGAAGTAATGTTTGTTTTTTATAGTGCTTTTGAGAAAATCACTTTGAAAAAAAATCAAAACATAAAGAGAAATCCAGGAATAGAAGAAAACAATCGGGTAACCTTTATTATATTTTGTTGTTTGAAAGTTTGGGATTTTTACAAAAATACCTCAAAAAGGAGTATCGTTTGAAGATATCAGCCTTTTTTTTGTTTGTTTGTTTGTTTTTTGTGCTTGCGATTTTTCGTTTTTAATTTTCATTTCAAGGGAAAATTAATTGTTATTTGATAAAGCCAAAATAATTGCAATTTGAAGAAAGACGAATGTACAACCAATCATAAAAATATATATTTTCCGAATTGTAGTTTATTATTATAATTATTATTACTAAGGTTAAATTATGTTCGTATATCTTCATGTCAACTATATCAATTAAAAATAAAAATATATTAAGACTTTCTAAATATATTTGAAGAGATAGTTTCTTTTTCGTGATTCTGTCGGAAAGTTATTTTTCAAATATAAGAAATTGCAATAATGTGTTTTACGGTAATAAATTCAATTTAAGCTAAAAAAAAATTCACGGATTTGTTTAAGGTATTTTTTACAAGCAAATATAGGTTTTGATACAACAGCTTACTGACTAATTGCACAATAAAGAATATCTTAGAAATCATGTGCTCATAATGGCGTAATTTCTTGACCAAAGCTAATTGGCGTTATTACTCACATTGCTCGATAATAATATCATACAAACAAAACTATAAAAATAGAAGGAATAATGGCATGTAAATTGTCCAGTTTCAAATATACAAAATGTACAGCTATAAAAATTGACAAATTTCTCTTACATACAATTAATTTCAATACCAAGATGTTATAATAATCATTTGATAATTTATTCTTCTGATTAAAAAAATGAAAGAAAAAAAACTAGCAGCATTTAAGGCATACAAATTTCTCTGTATCTTTTGCTTGTCAATAATGACAGTAGTTCCTTTCCTTGTGTAAATCCAAAAAGAAATCAATCCTTTTCGGATGTAGTTCTATCACTGTAAAAAATCAACTGGAATAATAACATCAATGGATGGTGTTATTACCCTGGTATACTTACTGCGCAGTATTTTTTAGCTTCCTGAAAAACAGATTCAAAATCTTCCGCAAAATTTTCAAAGTAAATGAAATACGCTACAAATTTATCTATAAAAGTATTTTCCTAATAACTATATAGTATCCAGATCACAGAACGTACCTTTAAAATTTTAGATCAGACATTAATTCTAACGTACTTCTTCCACCGATAAGATCTAAAAATGGAAAAAATTAACTTATAGCGTTTGTTTGCGAGTCCGATGTCTCAGAACCCTTATACGCAGAACCTACAGGTGCCATTTTCCAGATTCCTTCATATTCATGCATTATATCAGCACTTGGCTTATTCAAGACAACTTACATAAAATTCAAGACATGATAAGAAAAAATTATATGATGTGTTATTTGCATGTTATTCTGAAGTTTTAGAAAACGTATTCCATGAAAAAGACTGAAAATTTATATGTGGTCTTTTTTTCTTCTTATAAATACGCAGAAGATCAACAAAAAAATTATTTGCACAGCAGAATTAATTAAACTTATACACAGATACACACGTATATACATATGTATATGTGTGTGTTCACTAATAATAAAGTTTCGTTTTGATTTCTTTAATAAACATTGCAAAAGTAAAATAATAATTTAAGATCCCATAGTTAATATAGAAGGACCAATTACACTGTTTGATAATATAACACATAATAAATTCAGCTCATCAGTGTATACTAGATGTTAAAAAATTTTAATTAAAATTTATGCACTACTTACAACTAAAGTAGAATTGATTTCCTACAGTTTCGAACAATAAAACTTGTTCATCATCTGGGAAACATTAGAAGATAAAACTAACACGTTACACAGATCACATAGTACCTATGTGTACCTATGTGGTATTATGTGAACTGTGTAACGTGTTAGTTTTATCTCCTAATGTTTCCCTGATGATGAACAAGTTTTATTGTTCGAAAACGTAGGAAATCAATTCTACTTTAGTTGTAAGTAGTACATAAATTTTAATTACAAAAATTTTAACATCTATTACACACTGATGAGCTGAATTTATTATATGTTAAAATCCCATTTTGAAGAACTATATTATTAAAAAGTTTTAAATTAAATGTTCACATAAAGAACAGCAACATTACTTCATTCATAAATTACGTTTGTGTAACGGTTTGAATATTTTTGTTGACAGGATATCAAAAAATTTAATTGGTTAGGAAAAATTGTGAAGAGTATTTTCTAAATTTTTCATTAAAAAATTGATAATATAAACACATTTTATTTTCTGGCAGAATAGATATTACTAATTACACTTTAATACTTTAAAGGACAATGAATATAAGGGATGGGTTTGTACAATTATGTACGTTAATAAATAAAAGTATTGTGTAAATAAATAAGATAGTATAGTTGGATTCAAGATGAGTAAATAACCAAAAAAGATTACGCTGAAATATATTTGAATTATTTATATTAATAACAAGAATCTGTATTTTGAATTTTTTGTTTTATTTTTAATTCTTTGTGGCCTTAAAGAAAAATTGAAGTAATGTTTTTTTTCATGTGTTTGAGAAAAAGTTATTTTTCATAAATACTAGCTTTTGAAAATAAAGTGAAATCCATAAATAAAAGAAGTTATTTCAGTAGGGTTATTTGTATGAGGGATCTGTGAAAAAAAGTATTGACCGATTTCCACAATTTTGTAAAATATTTTCTTCGAAAGCAATCAGTTTTCATATACGTTACACTAAGAAAAAAATATACCGCCTTTATCTAAAATGAATAGTTATTCGTTTTCTGAATCTCTAAACTAGAATTATAGAGTTCCGAAGTATGCGAATTTCGCAAACAAATAAACTGAAGAGATGAAATTATCTAGATTTTCTAATATTTTATTTTCCAAGTGACGAAATGATATTGAATTGTTTTAACAACTAGAAATTATCTCTTGATTTTGGGAGTGGTTTGATGAACTAGAATTATAGTTACCAAACCTCTTATGTTTCCATCAAGAGGAGGTGTTCCAATTTTTTTTCATGATTTTTTAAAGAAGTTTGACCACGGGAATATAGGTAAATGCTCTTGAATTGTAAGACGATACTAGAAATCTCTAATAAAGGTAATTAGAATTTATAAGGATGACATGGAACTATTTTTCCTAGAGTCTCAACTTAGATTCTAGATAACCCAAAGATATTTTTCTCTCAGTGTACGTATGGTTTTTCTTTTTTTGATTATTTGAAAAATCTAAGAAGATGTGATTAAATGATTATTTCAGCTTATAATTTGTATTTATTTTTTCCAATACTTTTAGTAGATTTTATCTGATGAAATAGACATTGAAATAATAAATAATGCATAAATTATATTTTTTTTACGAAATCTTTATTCAGCCAAGTTTTACGTGAAAAATAAATAATAATTATTATATAACTTCAATGGTGAGTAAATATTGCCGCAATATTTTACATTTTCAATGTATATTAACTATTTATATAAGTGGACAAACATTATAAATGCATATATATATATGTATAATGCAAATTTTTTTTTCACATTGATGACAAACGTTGTAACGTGACACGTTTAATACAATTGTAAATATTCGTGTAAGAAAACTCATTTTTTAGTTAATATTTTTTTAAGTTTTTCCAAATAAAAGGATATAGCTGAATTCAAGAAAAATATTCAAACTGCCTGGTTTTGGCTTTCTTCTTCTATCTCATACATGTTAATGCTAAAAAAAAAAAAAGTGGCGGCGTCACCGATTAGGTGATTTACACGGATATTTAATCAACGTCATCTTATGGGAAGTTTTAACTGATTCCGGAATTTGATGAAAATCCGTGCATTAATTCTTGAAGTAGAATATTTCGGGAATTCTGGTAAATTCTGAATAGAAGAATCATCTGTTGAGCGATTTTCATCAAATTGTACAAAAGGCAATTTATGACATAGTCTATCTGAATGTTAAATTTGAGGATAATCCGATAATTAATTCTGAAAATTGCGCTATTTCAGATGTGAAAAATGTTGCGTAGCAGTGCCATCTGTTAAGAGATTTACACCAAAAACTAATCAGTACTGATTTAAGAGGGATATATTAGGGATTAACGGAATCTGAAATTTGAGGAAAAATCGTGCATTAGTTCCTGATATGGAGCTATTGTGATAACCATGAATAATGCTTCATTGCAGCACTATCGGCAGGACGATTTACTTTAAAAGTTAATAAGTATCATACCACATCAAAGACTAACGGTAACAGCAGTTTTATGAAAAACTGACCATTACTTTTTAAGATATAGCTATTGTAGAATTGTGAAAAAAAGCAATGTAGCAGTGTCATTTTTGAGACGATATACACCAAAAAATAATCAGAACCAGTATATGTCAATATGTAACTGCATTAATTCTTGACATAGAGAGCCCACAATATTTTTGCCACATTCAAAGTGACAGAGAGACACACAGACAGTCATTTTGTGAATAAAAAACATGTTTTGGGGTCCTCTGCACTCTAAAATGTATTAAAACTTCGAAAACAGGAAATCGAATATTTTCATAAAATCAATACTTTCTGTTTGTAAAGATAGAAGAAAGTAAAAATGTATTTCGATCAACTAACAGTAAATATAACATAAACAAGATTCCATTGAGTCACTAATTAGAAATAATATTCTTTCTCCATGACCCTCTAGGAAAAAAATCTTTTAAAATATAAAAGATTCTCGAATATATCAATTTATTTATCATTTATTATCATGATCAATTTATTTATCATATTTATCAATTTATTTATCATTATCCATTTCTGTGAGTAATTTTATAAAACGTTCAAGGATAGACGCGGATAAATTCACAGATACACATTTATTTATTCAAGAACTATCAGAATTTCTGTTTGAATGATTGATTTGGCTTATAAAATTGTATTTTTTCTTTTTTTTTTTTTTGCAAAAAAGTTTTTTTTTTTTTTTTTTTTTTTTTTTGAAAACATGATATTTAATTAAGTTTTAAAATCTGTAATGTACATAACTTCAATAACGCTGATCAAATAACTCTATATTTGGAAACACTTAACATCTCAATTCAATCGAAATTTGAGACTGTTGGTTGACAATCAATATTTCAAATCAAATATGTCGTATGATTTTGTCGCGTTTGAAGCCTTGTGTTATTAACTCTTTATGACTTCATTTGTATATGGGTGATTCTCAAAATAGGGGACGATTTCAAAAATGAAATCTTAAAAAAATTACTGTTAGCAAAATTTCTGAAAAAAATAGGTGTTGGTAATATAGTATTAGGTATACTTTCCATGTATTCAGCAGAGCTAAATATTTAAAAATTAACTTAAATAATAATTAGTATTTTTTGAGCCATGCTAATGACAAAACGAATTGTATGGAATAAATATATTATGAAATTTTTATTTTCTACCTGTTTAAATATTTTTTTCCTATATTTATTAGCCTTCTTTTTCAGCAAAAGGTTTCCATTTTTACATATATACATATAAGGAGAATAAAAACATTACCAAACAGCAAACTATGTTACATGAGCAACATTCTGACACTAACAATGTAAGAAGCTGTCTTAGTGATTTTCCTACAGATTTAAAGCATATTTTAGGAATAATAAATGTAATACCTAAATTTATACGTAAAATTAAACTTTATAAAGGATACAATCTAAGCACTGGTTACATTTATGTACATAGGAGTCTTTAGCATGGACAGAAAAACCATGCTAATGACATTGATATCTGCCCATGCTAATGACAAATTTTAATTTAAATAAGATTATGAGCCATAATATAATAACAATGCAATATTCCTTTCTGGGGCTTTTTAAAACACAAAAGTTCTATGCAAATAAATAAAATAAAAATTTTAACTATAAAATAAACATGAAAATTATTATCCATTCTAATGACATACAATTGATGTAACCCCCTAATATTCAACTTCTATTCTTAAAATACAATACATGCTTCTATTTTCTGGCTGGTTTAAAATGACTACTTGTTGCCATGGAGAAACTTTATATTTTCAAACTATTGTCATATGTGAAAATGAAATTTTGATTAATAACCAGCGGTTTTAGTATGACCTTGTTTTGAAAATCGAATATGGAGGACAAACTTTAATTCTTTTTTTATGTATTATAATTTTATTTTTAAAAAGAAATTTATTGGATAAATCCTTTCCTTGATTAATTTAAAGAAAGAATAACATTTGTTTTATTTTATAAACATGATATTAACTCTTGAAAAAGCTAGTATATATAAGGCACAGCTACTGTGGACATCCATGCTAATGACATTTTGAACATTTATTCTGTTATTTTAAGGTGTTTTTAACTGAAAAGTGAGTAATTCTTGAGTGCAAATAATGAATAATATTAAGACAAACATATCTAAATATAAAAACATGACAGAAAACCTCTCAATTTTTTTTTATATGTCGAAAGACATAAATTGTCCCCTATTTTGAGAATCACCCATATATATTATTTTAAAACATTATCTTATTTAGACAATAGCTTTTTTTTTTACATTTCATATCGAATTTTAAAATTCGGTTATGTATACATATTTTAAACCAATAAACATTAATAACAGTGTAGCCTTTTATATATTTTACAATTTTTTTTTTTTTAAATTTTCAAGTTTTAATTACTTAGAAGCCGTATAGTCAACTGATTTCAAAGCTATATAACAAATCCCTGGTTTGGGTGTGCAAAATAATAGATGGATGGTTTATGTTTAAAAACAAAATCAGTATGCTTGTGCAAAAATAATAAAAAAAATGACATTTCATAGATGATAATTAAATTACTGCACTACTTATTGATTCTCTTAAACCAAGACGTCCGGACGTCGCTCTAAATATTTCAGGAAAGGTAATTCAAATGTTCCTGACATCGATTTACTCTATCATTATATTACGTTTTTCACAGACTTTAATCATCAATATATTTATTTATTTATTTAAACAAATAAAGCAATATGACGTCGTTGATAATTTAATATTAAAGCAACATGATGTCATCGAATGTACATTTTATTCATAGATTTCATACAAAGATGTAAAATTAAGATAATAAAAATAAAACTTATACTGTACCTTTCGATTTCGATTTTTTTTTAAATCATTATCAGTAGATAATTTTCTAAAATGTAATAAGGTAAAAAATAAATAAATAAATAAATAAATAAATAAAATAAAAATAAAACATTACATTTGTGACACTAAAATCAAATTGAAGGATTTGCATAATTTTCTAAAAATGTTTTAATGTACGGGTGATTCTCAAAATAGTGGACAATTTATGTCTTTCGGCATACAAAAAATATTTAGAGGTTTTCTGTCATGTTTTTATATTTAAATATGTTTGTCTTAATATTTGCACTCAAGAATTACTCACTTTTTAGTTAAAAACACTTTAAAATAACAGAATAAAGGTTCAAAATGTCATCCGCATTTCGAACCTTTGTCCACAGCAGCTGTGGATGTCCACAGCAGCTGTGCTTTGTGTATACAAGCATTTTTCAAGAGTTAATATCATGTTTATAAAATAAAACAAATGTTATTCTTTCTTTAAATTAATCAAGGAGAGGATTTATCCAATAAATTTCTTTTTAAAAATAAAATTATAGTATATAAAAAAAGAATTAAAGTTTGTCCTCCATATTCTATTTTCAAAACAAGGTCATACAATTACAGCTGGTTATTAATCAAAATTTCATTTTTACATATGACAATAGTTTGAAAATATAAAGTTTCTCCATGGCAACAAGTAGCCATTTTATCCCAGCCTGAAAATAGAAGCATGTATTGTATTTTAAGAATAGAAGTTGAATATTAGGGGCGTACATCAATTGTATGTCATTAGAATGGATAATGATTTTCATGTTTATTTTATAGTTAAAATTTTTATTTTACTTATTTGCATACAACTTTTGTGTTTTAAAAAGCCCCAGAAAGGACTGTTGGATTGTGATTATATTATGGCTCATAATCTTATTTAAATTAAAATTTGTCATTAGCATGGACAAATATCAGTGTCATTAGCATGGTTTTTCTGTCCATGCTAAAAACGCCTATGTGCATAAATGTAACCAGTGCTTATATTGTATTCTTTATAAAGTTTAATTTTACATATAAATTTAGGTATTACATTTATTATCCCTAAAATATCCATTAAATCTGTCAGAAAATCACTAAGACAGCTTCTTACAGTGTTAGTGTCAGAATGTTGCTCATGTAAACAAAGTTTGCTCTTTGGTAATGTTGTTATTTTCTTTATATGTATATATGTAAAAATGGAAACCATTTGCTGAAAAGGAAGGCTAATAAATATAGAAAAAAATATTTAAACGGGAAGAAAATAAAAATTTCTTAATATATTTATTCCATGCAATTTGTTTTGTCATTAGCATGGCTCAAAAATACTAATTATTTATTTTCAGTTAATTTTTAAATATTTCGCTCTCCTGACTACATGTAAAGTATACCTAATACTATATTAACGACACCTATTTTTTCCAGAAATTTTCCTAACAGTATTTTTTTTAAGATTTCACTTTTAAAAAAGTCTCCTATTTTGAGAATCACCCGTATAATTTAAAAACAGATTGCAGTACTGTAAAATCAGTTTAGGTATTTCTAATCATTTTATCAACTTTTTGCTACTTCTAAATTCCTTCAGTTTGAATTAAGCTTTCAGTATATAATATAAAAATAATTTTTTGCCAACTTATATTTTTGATATTTTAACATCTCAAAATGGTCTTAAAGATAAACCGTAACGTAGAGTATAATTTTTTGAACTTAAACTTTTATACTTTTGCTGAAATTCTCAGAATAAAGTGTATGTTGAAAAGTATTTTTTTTTCCTTTATTTTCAAATGTCAGTTTACAGTAATAAAACGAAGGTCTTTATTTATTATCTATGGTGATATTTTACATAAGGGTTTGTCTTCTTCGAAAATCTGTTAACAAATGCCTATGAATTAAGTAGATGTTAATTAGATTTTACGCAACAAATGTGAATATTGTTATGAAAACAGTGGAGCAATTTAATATTTAGGACAGTAATTTTACTAGTTTACATACTGTTATATTCTTCCTTTATTTTTCATCGAATGTTTATGCTATTCCCGGGAAAACAACAAAGCATTTATAAGAATTACCCATCAATATTCTTCACATTATATAAATATTATAAAAAATTTCGCTGGACTAAAAAAAAAAAAAAAAAAAAAAAAAAAAAAAAAAAAAATCTAAAACAACTCACTTTCTTTTACAAAAACTAGAAAATATCAAGAAAATTCTGACACTTTAAAAAAAATTCAGTATTATTTATATATTACTGTATAATATATTATTAGCAGATATATAAGTAGTAAAACGTTTTAAAAATATATTTTCTGAAACCTACAATCTATTTTTATTTCAGACTTCTTTAGTTACAATCATTTACTTTTTTTCTTTTTTCTTCTTTTTCTTTCTCGAAGATTTGACTAGTTTAGAAAGCTTTTGGGCGGTTTGAAGATTATAGTTTTAAAAGAATCTGCTAAATTCCAAAGTTCCATCAGAAGATTTTCAGACGCTAATAGCTTTAAACTCAAATTAACCTTTGCATGGTGTATTTGAAAAGATCGAATCCGAGTACGCGAAATCTGATAGGCGATAAATGTTGCGAATTTAAAAATTTTATCAAACTCAGATAATATTTTCTGTTAGAAAAGTTAACAAAATGTAATTTAATATCTATAAAGATAAAATAGCATTTTTTTACTTAAACATTTAAATTATACATACATAAAATAATAATTATTATTGTATTTTGCAGAAATTATCTTTTATAATGTGTTTAAAACAGATGTTTATCTTATATGGTAAGAAATATATTTCGATAAAAAATGAAGATTACGTGCAAAAAATCAATTTCGTAATGTATAATTCCTTTATTGATCCTCTAAAAGAAAAGGTAGCAAGTATGTAGCATGTATGCTACAATTAGTGTTTCTAATCTAGAGTATTTTTTAATTCGCATTTCCAAATTTGTACTAGAAATAAAAAAAAGAAGAATTTTCCGTATATAATAATAATCCTTTCATCATTAAATAAAGAAAAAATATTATTAATCTTTCCTGTTATGAATTCAGATCTTCTGAAATGGAGATTACATGATTGAAGATATTTAAAATGAGATTTTCCCACATATAAACTTGAGAATACCCATGCCAAAATGATTTGTAAATTTTGTCTATACTTATGTGCCGAAAATTTATAACCGATTGCATATTTTACGTTTCGTGACCGAAATTAAATCATTGATCCTAAATGTATGCGATAATATTTTTTTTAAATTTAGGTTATCTTTTGCAATATATTATCGTAATTTCCTGCGTATAATCCGCGGATGAAACAATTCTTTTTCGACCCAGAAATTTTATTTTTTAATTGAAGGCAAATATTTACGGCGATCTAAGAACTTATATTTTATTTAATAAAATTTCTGCGTCGAAAAATGATTGTTTGATCCGCGGATTATACGAGGAAATTACGGTATATGTAAGTTTCCCAACATCAGCGCATATATTTGATTGATTATTATACTTTTAAATTGAAACTAAACTGTTTTGGAGAAATTTTATAAATATCAATATTAAAGCAAAAAAAAAAAAAAAAAGCATAATTGACACGTTTTTTGTCATACTTATGGTGGTTAGAATTTATACGAGATGACTTAAATAGATAAATTTGACAATGGATTTTACGCATGTCAGATCATCTGAATTTTATTAAGTTATCATTTACCATTTAAACAAATACTTAATACTACATGATAAATAAATAAACCATTAGTTAACAGTCATATTGTAAGACTTTTTAACAGTGACTGTTAATAAAAATGAAGCAACAAATAAATAACCAATGCATCTTTTTACAACTCACTAGTCAGTATTTTTTACTATGCGATCTTACACTATTTTACACTTAGTATATCTTAAAATGCTGTTGTCGTTCCTCACACGACTTGTACAATATTTATAATTCTATTACACGCTATGATATTTACCATATAAAACCGTGTACGTTAAATTTCGTATAAATTGTATTTTATTTACCTTACAAATCTTTTACATTTCAATACTTTTTATTCTTTTGATGCTGATGAGACACAAGGCGATGTACTACTTTAAAATGAGAAAAGTATGAGAGAAAATGACATCATACTTAACAGAAAACTGATTTGTTTAATAAAACTATTTTTTATGACAGATTGATCTAAATATGCATAAATATCTGAAAATTTACTTGGCGGTACTCAGATTAAAAAGCCGATAAGAGTGGGAATACTCATATTCAAATTTGTAACTGACATATGTGACTTAAAATTTGAAAAAAAAAAATTATTTATAAACTATTACATATAAAAATATATTTAAAATGATGAATACGCATATGAGAGGTTCGTATGCACAATTTTGAGAGTATGAAATTTATCCAAGGTTTAGAATCGATGCAGAAAAACATCTTATAATTGTTTTAGAGTGAAATGGTTTTTGCTATTTTTTTTATATTCCGTAAACATAGCATAATAGCCTCCATTGATATTTTCATCATATTTTGTTATCTTCAGTACGTGTTACTTGTTGCGTATTCGAATAAGAAAATAAGATTTTGGTAACATTAGATTAAAGTAACATTTGTTTTAAGAGTAAGACTAAGTAATGATCGATGCATTTTTTATTATAACTAATTTTATAGGTTTATTGGAAATTCATTCAATAGTTTCTTCTTAAATATTTCCATTCGTCGAAATTCGTGGATTATACCTTGTAATCTTTAACAGAGTTTCCTTCACAACCCTTATTTTAACAGAATTAGTTTGAATGCCCCTTTAGATTTTTAGAGAAAAGAAGACTTTATGCTGCTAAATTGGAAATAGGAAGCTCTAAGACCTGACACTACCAGGTCTACTTTCTAGATACGCTAATTTCACGAAAACTACCTGGTCGATGAAACTTCGAATGTATATTCACAGGATTATGCATAATGCTTATGTCATGCAGTTTTGTCTGTGACTAAAATATTTTATTTTTTAAGCAGTGGTAATTTTTCAGAAGTTTGTTGTTTTAACAAATGTTTTTTTAGGAAATTATCTATTTTTTTTATACTGACTACCATATATGATCTTATATTTTTAATCTACAGACAATTTTTTTTTAATCAAAATCACTTGAGTACTGTGGAAGTTATTGGTGATTTTAATTGATTTTTTTTTTCGAGAACAAAGAAAACTTGACACTTTTAACATACGTGAAGTTTTTGAACAATTTTACCAAACGTATGATTAAAGTATATGTATAAACAATTGGATAAAATTTAGTTACTCATAATATGTGAGTTTAAAATGTTAGATATTTATTTAGACAGTCAATTAAGCAACTCTTTATAATATTCTAGACAATCAAGCGTTAACAATTGTTATGAAATTGTATTACAAAGCAATTTCCATTCAACAATATCTTCTGACACTGTATAGATCTACACGTATTTAAGGCTTTTAAAGTGTAGAATTACTTATTTTAAAAACTTTATAATTACGAGCTTTAAAAATTTTCGTAAAATTTGAAAGATAAAATGCTTATAACCATATATTACTGTGTAAAATGGCTATTGTAAAATAAATAAACAAAATCAAAGAGTACGAAATTCTTTAACATCAAGATTTAAAAAAAATCGTTAATTAATCAATATCTTGCTGTTTAGTAGAATTAGTAGAATTAGAAGATTTACTCATGTACAGCTAAACTTACAACACAAAGAAACTATTTTGACTCGGAAACCTGCATTACATACGTGCTTAATCACCGTGTAATTAACTATTGATTAAATCCTTAAGATATCTGTTTATACTGTGAATACTTTTAAATTAAGTTAATGCAAGAATTTAAGCGCTGAAAAAGTCGTAATATGTCGTAACATTTAAAAATATACATATTACTTGATTATTCAGTGAATGCTCATATATTTGGTTCAAATTAAATGTTGTTAATATATTTTAAATATCATTTTTATTTTCTCCATTTTTGTAATAAAACTAAATTTGTCTAGAATATTTTCAGTATTTTTAGAAAATTATTAGGGACGAAGGAATGGCAAAAGAACAAAAATAGTAATGCAAATTATAGAAAATATAATGTTAGAAATTATTTTTCGTTAATAATCATCCCTTTTAAATAAATTACTTGAGAGCAATGCAGAAAACTATTTTTATCCACAGTTAACTGGTTTTTAATGTTGTGGATACGAAGCAAAAATGAATGTTTGAATTTTATAAAACTTTTCTTCCTTTGCAGGAGTATTTTCATCGATATATTACAGACACTTAAATCGTTATAGGTTACTTTTTCCTAAAAATTAACTTTTTAGTTAGAATATTTATGCATTTTCAACACTAATTGATCTGCTACATTTTCCCACTATAGCAGGAACTTTCTTTAAGTACACCTCACAATTTTAAGTAATTGACCCATTACTCAAAATATATACGCTTTTCTGGTTTGTCAACTTTTAATAAATGACGATAAAGCTACTTGGTTAGATCACTAAATACATCTATTACACTTCTATAATACAAATGTACTCTCATGGGGAAAAAATGAACAACCCCTTCAAACTCTGCAACAAATTTTTCTGCAATAAAGTCACATGTAGCCAAACATGAATATGTAATATGTGCAATTAATTAACTTAGGAGAAATCTATATATTAACCCTAAATTAAAATCTTGCTTAACTTAAGGGCCTTAACTTAAGGTTAAATCTTGCAATCGTTATGAAAATCAAAAAATTTTTTTAACGGATTTAGACATATCAGAGCCTGAAGATTCCGAAAGATATATTTCTAGAAACAAAATACTGTCCGTCTGTGTATCTGTATGTATGATATGGAAACGCTCTATCTTTCGTACAAGTTGATATAGACACTTGAAATTTTGTATGTATTTAGTATGTAAGAATGGAACCAATCCTACATAATATCAGTAACCTCAATTATATGGAACAATTTTTTTCGGACTCTCGAAAAATTCGTTCTGACGACAGGAATGTAAAAAAATTTGATTTTTTTTTTATTTTAAGAGAAGGACATACAAAGTAATAAAATAGTACAAATTTTGTATAAATAACGAAGTTGATCGGATTATTAATTTCTGAGATATTTCTAATCCAATTTTCCCCGTTCTTCGATTTTTAGTGACCTTGTATTTCATTCAAATTTCTATTTAAAGATATATTGTAATTAGAAATAAGACCATGAAAATCCGACGAAGTAAATTGTTAGTTAATATTATTATTATTTTTGGAGTTATAATGATATTTTTTTCACGCATTTTGGTACTACTTGAGCAGTTTGGCGTTTCATAAAATTTATCGAAATTCGATCAGTAATTCATTAATAGAGCATTACTATGTTTATTAAAAATATTTTAATATTCGTTTAAATTTTGTTTTGTAATTGCGATGCATTTTATAAATAGTTTACACAAGTTTTATTTTCATATATTAAATTATGCATATCCATGTTGGGTAAGTATTACGGTGGCCAAAAGCGCCTAGTTTTTTTTTTCTTGTTTTCAATAGCAGTTCAAAATTCTGAAAGCATAAAAGAACTGCACATTTTTCAATTATTCTAGAAACAAATTTTCATGCAATTAGTACCGCAAGTTTCCTAGAAAGTACAGTCGAATCTCATTAACATTAACCTTGAGGTGAATCAAAATTGTGTTCATATTTACAGTAATTCATGTTATCAGAATTAAATCTTTGTATTCGTCTTTATGCGGGACCGTGAAAACAATTCATGTTAAAAGAAGTTCATGCTAAGCGTGTTTATGTTAACGAGGTTTGACTGTAATTATTTTAAAATGAGTATATTTTAGGGGCTGTATCCAAATTGAACATTAGCATTCGATTGTTGAATGAATGAGAAGCCTTCTTCTTAAAACCACCTTTGGTGCCACTCAAGCAGTCATTGAAGAGCGCTATATTACAGAAATTTACAAAATATCTTGTCACTTTCTGTCGTAGCCATCCCCTTAAACCATCATTTCGCCGTTTTTTCAACATAATTTAAAAATTACTTGGAAGAAAAATTGGTTTTGACCAAGACTTTTAAATTTAAACTCATCAAACAGTTGTATGTTGCAATTCATCATTTTGTTTAATATTAACTCCATAATTCATAATTCATATAACAAATAAAAAAATGCCCGTTTAACGAATTTATGTTTGGATACTTTAGTATTATTTCTACATAAAAAATTATCACATTAGTAGTATTGTAACGTGCGGGTACACGTACTGGGTGTCATTTGTAACGTGAGGATGAAATGAAGACATAATTCTAGATATAAGTTAAAACCACAGTTTATTCATTTAAACTATCAGGACTCAGGGAAAGTGGAGCGTCAGTTGGATAATTTCAACAACTAGTCACAATACTAAAAGATTAAACTCATAACTATACTCACAACTCCGGCCCTAGACTCAATCGAGGCACTTCAAACCAACTTCCGGTTCAGACTTCAGCTAGAATCTAGATGAAACTTTATAAGACAGCCCGTAACTGTAAACACTTTTTATTATAAAAAATACTCAACGTAATTAAACTATCACTTACCACCTGGATAGCTCCGCTGGTTATAAACTCACTCGGCAAACACTGCTGGCTATCTAATTCCTCCTCCTAGCTAATTCACTGGAGGCTAATAATAACTCGCTACAGCGCAATCCAAATCACCTAGCTGGCTTTCGCCGCCTTCTCCTCACACATTCACACTTGTCCACGCTACCGCACACTCACTACCGCACACACACTCAAACTCAAAGCTTTTATACGTTGCAAACTGAAGTCGATACTATAAATTTGCATATTACTGCTAACCGCGAACTAACTGTAGAACACAAGCGACACACACGCTCTAGAAAATTAAAGTAAAATAAAGGATAGAGGTCGCTTTCACGCTACACATGTTAAAACATTGACGTCACGATATCACGAGTGCCTTTATCACAAAGGACACTCCCTCGCAGTATAATTTCAGGATATATTACTAAAAATATGAAAATATAATTCAACATTAGAAGCAGTAAAGGTTGAATGTCTATAATTTATAAACTTATTATTCTAAAGACTTGGAATATAGTTTGTAAGCATAGTTTGAACTAAAGACTTGAAATATTGTGTTATACTTGTACATTGTTCTTGAAAAAAAGTGAAGGTTAGGTTCGTTTTAATGTGTCGATGACCAGCGAAGAACACTTTATATACATCATTTAAAAATAGACTTTATTCCCAGTTGTTCGATACCAGTAACTTTCGTCTACGATAATTTATTTAGGAATTAGTAAAGGGTACTTTCTTTTTTTTTTCGAAGATTGTATAGATTGTTTTACGTTAGAAGAAATCCGTAAAAAGAAAACAATACGCAATATGTGTACATTTTATAACTCCTTAGAATTGCGTCTCGTGTCCAATGTGTTTCTTGTGGGAAATTTTTTTGCCACTAAATCAAGGAAAATGGGGCACTTTTACGTTAGGTATGTACGTTTAGTACTACTTGGTTATCCCATCGATCAATTTAGCCAGATTATACAAAGCGCCAAACTAATAGCCAAATTATATATATTGAGATCATTATTATTTTAAATAACAATAAAACGAATAATTAGTAGAATATTAATAAAAATACATGTAAGAAGTCGAAATAAAAATCATTTAATGACGTTTTAAGCACGTGCATCGTATTTAATTTAAATGAATGTGACATTCACGGTCATCTATTACTAGTATTTAATCTTATCATTTGGCGGTAGTATTTTGGTCGAAGGGTTCCCAAGTAGTACCTTAGGTTTTTAGGTGACAGCTACCGCCTACCACAATAATATTTAAAAGTTCAATATTTGATACGTTCTCCTCGTTTCTTAGACGTCTCGGAAATTGACTAGAAACATTTTTCTTTTGCCTACCAAATTTCCTGAGTTCAGTAACAGGTTGCCGGAAATATTATTGTTACAAAGTTTTATCCCTTTATCTACCGAATTATGAATTCATAAAAACTTTACATTCTAAAGCATTTTACGTAAATTGTTTAATGTCTAAAATTTTGTAGTCCTAATAAACAAAATGTTGTAAAATTCTTTACAACCATATTTCTTAACAAAACAAATTATAAACAAAATGTTGTAAAATTCTTTACAACCATATTCTTTACAACCATCTTTGTAACCATAATTTTCGGATTTCAGTATCTAATGAGGGAATTTCATGACTTAAAGCTGTTGTTCACTTGATAAATGATTTCATTAAATTAAATGTTTGTTGTTGTTTTTTTCTTTATTTTTAATGTTTAAGTGAAAAAATTAATAGAAATTTCTTCTGAAATTTGGTCTAAATAATTCAACTAGATATAAAATGTTATTAATAGAAAAACAAACTCTTTTTACAGAATCCAATGTTTTCACGAAAACAAAAATTGTGAATTGTTGTGAATTTTTGTAAATAATACTTAGGAGATTATCTAAAATAATGACTCAAAATAAAAAAAAATAATAAAAAAATCTAATTTTTTGTAGTTCTGATAAACGAAATGTTTGAAAAAATTATAACAATAAACTTTTGACTTCAGCAGCTAAAGAGGGGTTTTCATGACAAAAAAAAGGTGTCGCACACTTGGTAAATGATATCATTAAATTAAATGGTTGTTGATTTTTCTTTATTTTTTATGTTTAACAATTTAAGTTCTTGTGTACTACTAATATTACATCATCTTTCAACTAACATATTTTCCAGTATTTTGTAATTGTTTTCAAAGAACCTCATATTCTATTTTAATGACTACTCTTGAAAGCGTGTATTTATTTTTTTTTCATTAAAGATAGCCCTATAAGTCGAGGAACACTTATTCAAGATGGATGAAACTTCGAATACTTCAAGTAAAGAATATTTATTAAATCGCCCTCATTACTGTTATTATAAAGAATTAGAATTATTCTTTCAGATTATTCCTGTAAAAAAAGTAATCGTAGCTAATGTTTGCTGTAATTTTTGTAATCGAAATCATTGAAAAAATATGATTTATCAATATTTGAATATGAGTACTTTTAATGTGTGCTTCAAAACTTTTAAAATCGAATAAGAGATCTCACCAGAATATACACAAGAAATGAAAATTTTACTTTTACTTTTACTTTTACTTTTACTTTTATTTATTTATTTATTTATTTTGCAATTTTTACCCGATTTTTTCTGTTTGGAATTTTAAATTGAGTATTAAGTATTGTGAATAATATACTGCTAACTGCATATTTTTAAATACAGATTTCACATTTTTCATATATCTTTCAAAATTTCGATTTGAAATTGTACTACACTTATCTTTTTTATCGTATTGTACTAATAATAGGATATATGTAAATGAAAACTTGTTCTTCAAAAGACCACAGTACTAATTAACGGTACATAATGTAATTCCTTAATTATAATATTTTGATAAAATTTAATTTTCTCCTTTCAGAGCAATACTTTTTCATGTTTAAACCAAAAAAAAATGGAACGAAAAAAAGAAATTGGAACCGAAACAGTTAAGTGAAAAAATTAAAAAAAAAATTATCCGAAATTTGTTCTAAATAATTTAACTATAAAATTCAACTATAAAAATTCTAAGTAATTCAATTATAAAATGCAAGTAATACGAAAAACAAGCTAATTCTACAGAATCAGATATTTTTCTAAAATAAAAAATTATGAATAATTGTGACGGTTTGTAAATAATACTTCGGAGATCATAAAAAATAATGACCCAAAATAAATAAAATATCTAAAATTTTGTAGTTCCGATAAACAAAACGTTTGAAAAAATATATAACAATAAACTTTTGACTGCAGCAGCTAAAGAGGAGTTTTCATGACAAAAAAGGTGTTGCTCACTTGATAAATGATATCATTAAATTAAATGGTTGTTGTTTTTTTCTCCCTACATTTTTCATGTTTAAGAGAAAAAAAACTTTTTAAAATGTTCTGAAAGAATGAAAAAAATGAACTTCAAAGCATACAGCTAATGTTTCAGTAACGCGATATTACAGTATATATAATGATTCTAAGAAAATGCATTAATTTGTCTTATAATTAGACAACGAAATTTAACTGAAGTAGTTATTTAAAAACAGTGATCTAAAATTTTATATTTCTGATTGTTTTTTACACAAGTTAATTAATTTGTCTCTATTTCAAAATTTTTACGATTTTGCAGTTACTATGAAAAGACTGATCTATCTGTAGACTGTATTTAAAGGAACTAAAGGAAGAAAGCATGATTTATTAAATTTTCCAACATAACGCGGGATATTGCTCTATATTGTTTAAAACAAAATAGTCCCATATAACAAAATCGTGAATTTTCAAAAAAGACAGTAACGCATTTGGTATAAAAGTAAGATTTCATATTAAGGTACCCTGGGGGTAATAACGCCACGTTAAGGTTCTACCAAATTTCACGGCTCAGTTTTAGATTGTATTTTTCAAACAAATATATGATTTGATACAGCAACTCATTGACTATCTATATAAAAAATATTTTAACATATATGTATTCATAAAATGTAATGGCGTGATTTCTTGACCAATGCTATTTGGCGTTATTACCCACCTACATAGGTAATAACGCCATGCAAACAAAACTATGAAATAAGATGGAATAATTGCATGTAGATTGCCCAATTCTAAAAATACAAACTCTACAAACTTAGAAATTGGCAAATTGCATTCTAAGCTATTGAAAATGTTCAATTTTTTGTGAAAGTGTAAGAAAAATAAAGGTGTGGTGCGTATGGGGGCGGGGAGGATGAGGCAAAAGAATATCAGTCCGTGAGCTTCTTTTTGCTTAAAAAAAGACCGATTAAATAGAATTATTAGAAACATTGCGCAGTTTTAACTGTGTTTTTTGAATCAGTATTTAGGATGTAGCTCGGCCACTGTAGGGAATCAACCGGGGTATTAATGCTAAGGATTGGCATTATTACCCCGTTATAGTTATCGCGCTGTACATTTTAAATTACAATTTATCTCGAGAAGATATCCAAAATCTTCAACAACATTTTGAAAGTCCATGAAATGTGCTAAAAATTTATGTAATTAACAAAGTATTTCCGCATAAAAAAATAGTTTTCACATCACAAAACGTATCTCGCAAATTTTAGATCAAGCGTTAATTTTAGTTGCTTGTAAAAACAATAAGACCTAAAAATGAAACAAATTAACTTGAAGCTGTTTCTTGCGATTTATATGACTCAAAACACTTCTGCACAGAGCACATGGGTTTCATTTACCAGATTATTTCATAATTATGCATAATATTAGCACTTGGCGTTATTATCCAGCTTGGCGTTATTACACCAGACCACCTTACTTCTTGTGATATCATTTTAATTATATTTTAAATAAGGGAATGCAGTACACTTCAAATATACAGTGGGTTGCCAAATTATTAGGGACAGTTATGAAGTATAGGTTTTTTGTACAATATTAGAATATAATTTGAAAATAAACACTGTTTTTAAGTTTAAAAGGCTTTATTGTTATAGTTTAAATATTTACGCAATATTATATGAAAAAACCCAACAAAAATATAATACAGTCGATTTACTAATGTTATGTAAAGAACATTAATATTTGGTGACATTCCATTTGGCTTTGAGGAGTTCTTCGATGTGTCTCGGTATGCTTTCTATGCAATTTCTGGCGCTTTCTTTTATTTTAGGGTTGTGATTCCATACATTTATTAGATTTTTGATGAGTTGTACCTTGGTTGTAATCATATCTTTGGCGACTTCCGCCTTAGTGATCTTCCATAAGTTTTTTTTTGCCGTTCATGTCTGCAGAATTGCCAAGCGAAGGTAAAACTGAGATATTTGGGCTCTCAAAAACTTTGCAACACTTCTAGCTTTATGGCAAGGTGATGAATTATGCGTAAACATGAACTCTTCACCACCTGGGAACCATTCTTCAATTTGCGACACCAGACAAGTTTCCAGAACTTACCTTTAGTGGTCTTCTTTCATGGTTCTCTGGGCAATGTAGAGGAATCCAACCCCTTTAGCACTTATAAAAGACCATACCATTGTTTTATCAAAGTGTTTAATTTTCTCTATGATGCAGTCAGGGCGGTATTTTTCGCCTGGGCGTGGCCTGACAATGCTGCTTTTGTCGGCTAAAATCTCAAACGTTCATTCATCTAAGAAACACACATAAAAAAAATTAAATATTTTCACAATTTAAAAATATATGATTTTAAATGATATAAATAATAATTATCTTAACAGATGACCTTACTATAGTCATCAACTGTCTTCTGTCAGTGCTTACGAGCCCAGGCAAGGCGATTCTTCTTCATCGCTTCTGTCAACCGTATTTTCTTGACTGGACAATGTCCTGTCAACCCTTCCTCCGCTAATCTCCGCTGTACAGTTCTCTTAGAAACTGGTATTCCAGATTTTTGAACGCTCTGAATAAGGATTCCCATAATTTTCTTTTGGTTTCCTAAACAAATATCCCTGATTTTACTATCGGTATGTGGAGTTGTTGTGCGTTTTCTCTCACTTTTACCTTTTCGTGTAAGCGAAAGTGGCTGGTTTTTCTTGAGATTTATTTATTTCCTATTGACTACTGACTTAAAAACTGCAGAACCGTCTGCTGTCTTCCTTTGGGGATGAATCATATTCAGCAGAAGGGGTTTTACCTCAGATTTTTTCCTAGGGGACAAATAAATCCCTTTTCCCAAACTCAAATGAATAATAATTAAAAAAAATTAATATTCTAAGCAATTTTGCAAAAAACTAATATTTACTCAATAAAAGAAAGATAATACTCGCATATAATTCTTAACTTTTCCAAAAAAGAACCAAGAGAATTTTCTCTAAATTAAAGAAAAGCATCTTCCACTATTGCGTGTGCAACAGACTCAGCGTCTCTCCCGTTATTAAAATATTTATAGAAAACAAACAAACCTTTTAACGTACCAAATGTACTTAAAAGTCGAATTATAGAGATATTAACAATGGTAAAATACAATTCTGCAACACTTAAACCACTTGGAGTCACTGTCAAGCACACCCGAAATATAAAACTTGCAAAAAATAAGACTGTCCCTAATAATTTGGCAACCCACTGTATTTATCTAACCATTTTAAATATAAAATGCATATTTAAGTAAGGAAAAGTTATGTAAGTATTTTGTATTCAAAATTCAATATGTTACTTTAAATTTTACGATTTTTCACGAAAAAGTACCTGAGCAATATCATTTAATGATATTATGATACAAATCCTTCCGTATTTAAATCCAATGCAGCGATAGTAGCGCAATTTAACTGTGTTTAAATAATATAGTAAAAAACTCTTGAACAACATTCTAATTTTTAAAGCATACATATTGTTTATAACAAGAAGTATTTTGTATCGTACAAGTTTAAATATATTTTCATATACTCCTTAAAAATGATCAAAACATATATTTTTAATTCAGACACAAAAATTTAGTATATCAAAGCTTTTCAGTCTTTTAATTAAATAATATGAAGTGAATAATTCTCGTGTAAGAAATAGCTCTACATTTTTATTCTTTGCGTTAGATTTTTAATGTTTTTTCCAGTATATTTTGATTATCAATTTTTCTTATAAAAATATATTCTATAATTGTTCTTATTAGTAGTGTTCATTAACTATTTTTTAGAGAACATATATAAGAAATATTTAAAAAAATTCTTTCAAAATAACGACAAAAGAAAAAAAACAATTGAAGAAAAATGTCTTAAATATCTTTTAGTAAGAAAATCAGAAGAAATGCCAAAGATAAAGAAGACTTTCAAAAACTAAGAAACAGTAATATTTTCTTTTTCCTGATTGTGCGGCAAAATCGTTTTCCCGGAAAGAAAAGTTGTCGAACATAAAATGAAATCCGGGAATAAAAGAATGAACACAGGAGAGGAGATTGTTCTTTTTACTTATTTTGTACATTCTTCTAACTTTAAGAAGAGAAAATAATAATAGTTCGTGGAATTTATTGAAAATAATGAAATACTTAGTTTCGATTTTTTTTTAATGCATTTCTGAAAATGTATTAATAATTGTTAATGTAAATAAGTAATTTTTATATTATTTCATGTTTTTAATATTTAGAATCTGAGATAACTTTTTTATTACTACTATTTTATGTAATATTTTTGAGAATTTGGTTTGGAACTATTTTTTTGGCAAATTTGTTTCGTACTGGAAAGAATTTTAACAAAGCGTACTGATATTTTCGTTATGAAAATTTTTTATTTACGCAAAGAAAAACCGCTATAATGAACATTATACACAATAAAATCTAAAACCATTTTAGAATCATTTTCCTATATATCCACAGAACAAACAATGGTGATTAAAATATCATGTGGTTTTCTATTTAGTTATTTTGAAGGTTATACTTCTACGAACACAATCGTCAATTATAATGTATGCTTATCAATAAGTAATTTATTTTAATGCAGTAAAATGACATGGACAAGGAATAATGAAATATGTTTTGTTTAATTCTACGGAAAAAAAAATGAGTTTATTACCCAGACGTTATACACAATAACTCCAAAAACCTACATATCCATAGAATGAACAATTGCTTATTTATGATTAACATATTCATTGTTTCAAAGAGTTAGTACAGATAGAAAAAATTAAATTATAATGCATAAAGATTAAAAAATAGTCTTATTAACTCCAATGCTGTGTAACTAAGAAAAGTGATCCTAAAAAATTGTCAGTTATGTAAAACAAGCATTGAAAGCATCCGCTGACAATCAAGTACTCTTGAATCAAATTATTGCGATTTCGAGAATTTAAATGTGAGATCGATTTTACATTAATTTTATTTAATAGCGAGGATCTTTTGTAATTTCGAAGATTAATTTTTCCATAAAGATGCTTGGTTTTGGAAGAAATCTTCTAGTTATAACTGTTATTGAACTATATTATAAACCTTTCACATATCAGCACATAAATAACGTAATTGCTTCACTACAAGGAAAAAAATCAAAGGAAAAAATGTATATTGGATAAACAAAATATTGTTAAATTAATAAATTTTTTATCATATTCAAAACAAATGGTAGGAACACCATTATCCTTCTACCACCTAATAAAGGAATTATCACTTCGTTCATTCAACATTTTCTAAACATATGGTGCATTTATTTCAGAGCGTGTAGCAGAAAATAACGCTTAAAGTACGATTATTTTACGCGGCATACTTTGTACTGTGCCAAATAAGCACACATAAAATGATTATAGTGCATAATAGATTTAAGTGTGACAGAGATAAAATGTAAACACTCCAATATCTTTGTCTATTCATTATTTCCGCAAATCTCATTTTTTTATATGGTAGCCGTTTTTGTGCCACCTGTAGCGGTTTTGCATGATTCAATAATTTTTAATTATAATTAATATAATACATTTGAATAAACATTTTCTATTATAACGAAAAGTATTACGATAAATATATAAAAATATTTTTGACATGTATTGGTTCCAAACAAGATAACAGCTATAATCATAATAGAAAAGTGTAGATCATCTCACGATTATTCAAATAGCATGAGACGATGAGATGTACAGAAAACACGCACTCTAATGTTAAATAGGAAATTAAAAATAGATTATATTCTAAAATTATTTTCATATGTGGCTCTTCCTATTAAAACTTTCCACTATGAATTTATTAATTAACGCTAACAGTTATTTAGGAATAATAAAAGAAACAATATCATTGCAAACAAAATCTTTACTATATATTTCAAAAGAATATATTTCAATGGTATATATTTAAATTGTTTATATTTCAATGGTATATATTTCAATGGAACCCGTTATAATAGACATAAGATACATTTTTATACAAAACAAAATTAGCTTTTATCAAAAATAATTTTTATCTCCCCATCTAAATATAATCTACTCTGGCCTCCAAAACTTAATGTACAACCGGATTTTTGCGTCTAATTTGCAAATGAGTGAATATAGAAAAAGCAAACTGTGTAGAAATGTGCGCTAAACTGTTATTTATTAAATGTGACATAGAAATTTACTTATGTTAAACGTATAAATGAAATTACAACAACAAAAAAGCACTCATGGTGGAAAATCCCATTCTTGTAGAAATCAGTACATCGCAGTATTATGCAGTAAAATGCGGCAGAAACATTAAAAATGTGGTCCTAATACGGAATATCACCCGGTCCACCCCGGAATTGAATGCATTGGCGGCATCGACTTTCCATACTTTCAGTTAAATTGTCGGACACTGAAATAGGTAGCGCCGACCAGACATGGAGTAAACCTTATTCCAGTAAATTTAATGGCCTTTGAGGGGGACTTAAAGTCGCAATCTGTCTTCCAAGATAGTCCCAAAGATGTTTTATAGGATTCAAGTCTGAAGAGTTCCAGAGAGAAGGCATTCAATACTTTCTAATCCTTGATCCTCAAGATATTCCTCAAAAACCACAGCTCGCTGTGGTCCCGCATTATCATCCGTTAGAATGAAATCATTCAACCATAGCACCGGCATATGGGCGCACATTTGTATGAATGATCTCATCCCGAAATCTCGCATCAGTCAGAGTTCCTCCATGGAACAGATGCAGTCCAGTGTGGCCTCCGAGTGTGATCCCTGCCCAAACCATGATTCCACCGTTTCTGTAAATGTGTGTTTCGACAATGTTTAGTTGATGGTAATCGAGATCATTGTTCTCTCCGGATCAGAAGATGTCCTGAATCGCTCTATAGTGTGAATCTGGACTCGTCTGTGAAGAGTAAGAAATCCCACAGTTGTCTGGTCCAGAAAACATGTTCTCTTGCCCAACATAAGTGAACTCTTCACTGTCGTCTCTTGGGGGGGACACACACATTGGTTGTTTTGCATAGAGACTTGCATGGTGATGACGTCTTCGCACCGTAGTAGTGGATATTCTACTCCCTGATGGTGCAAGGTGAATTGCAATGAGTTGTGACACAATAGTGATCGTTCTTTTCCGGGCCGAAAGAACTAGAAACCAGTCTTCTGCAGTTATTGTAACACGTGGGCGGCCTGTAACATTTCTTCTGGACACAGAATTTTCGGATTCATACTGATATCAGAGTCGTTGGACTTCACTGTGAGACACATTGAGCCATCTAGCAGTATCGGCCTGTGACTACTCCATTTCCGTCAACCCTATTGCCTGCAACCTTAATAAATAGGGAAAATGACTTATTCAAGGCATTTCTTGACACTACTGGTTGTTGTGAACAAAACTGACAACAATAGTTCAAATACAACAAAACTTACTCGAGAAATTATGAAAGCTTAGTAATTGCATATTTTTTTCTCATTCACAAATACATATTATTTTCTATAACATAAAAGTGGTAGCTGTAATTTTTGAATAAGTTTTTTTTAAATAAAGTTTTTAGATTCATATAAACTATGAAGTATAATCTGACTGCCATTTTTTTTTCTGGCTAGCTTAAAAAAAACATGTTGTTCCTTAACATTTGGAGGCCAGTGTAGATAAAACAGTTTTTGTAAAACCAAATTTAATATCCGAATCATGTTTATCTTTTCTTACGCCAAATTTTCTTGTAGTCATCACTACCTGATACATTAAGTCACCTTTTCAATTATAGAAAATAGTTCATAAACTCATTTAAAGAACCTACTGTGCTACAGGATCAAATTGACTATTAAGGGTGTATTCAAAAATTAATTTTTCCAACCCTCAACAGTTCGAAAATTTCGGAGACATTTTCAGACAAATTTAAAAAAGTAAAAACACGAATCTTGCTGGGCTGATTTTAGAAGAGATGTATAAGAGGTCGTGAGACTTCATTTTGCATTCATTTTTAATAGAATTTGATTTATAAACAAATATTTTGTCAATATGACCAATTTTTTTCTTTCCCAGATCTCTTCCTTTGAAAAAATATGTCCTAAACATTAAATTTTACAGTTTTTATTTAGTGGTTTTCTTCAATATGGTACGATTTCACTAAGCAATTTGATCATGTAGGACAGGAGGATCTTGTATGGGTTTATAAAATACTTTATATTACTGAAAAAAAATAACTTAAATTAGTGTATGTGGAATAGATGAATGTGAGACTGTTTTTAGTTGGAAAAAGTAAACATGAATCGGATGTTAAATTTGGTCGTACAAAACATACCTTATCTAGATTATATTTAGATGGAGGATAGAAAATAAGTTTAATGTAAACTAATTGTGTTTTATGAATAAATAATGATACAAAGTTAAGAAGCACAAATTATATAAAATAACAGATGTTTAAAAGGCAAGCAGCAGTTTCGGGACTTCTAAAGTCCCATCATCAGTGCTAAAATATAAGTGTAAAATGCAAAAGATAAGTCACATCATTAAATGAAAAACGTGCATCACAGCTCGCTGCCAAAGGCGAACTAGCCGTGAAGCGTCGCAAAGCAATAGCAAAAGCAAACTGACACGCGCCTTTCAAAGGAGACCAATCAGATATCTCTACTCCCACTGGAAGAATCCAAACAAAGGAGAAAAGGAGAGGGGGGAGAGAAATTACATTAAAGGAAGCCAAACTTCAGAAAATCTGGGTTTACTGGACATGTCATTAACTAAATCATTAGAGTTTTTCCTAATATGAAAAGCTTCCCAAAAGTCAAAATCATAAATTGATGAACAATATTGTATTAATGAGGCTTCGGAAAATTTAAAATTGTGACTATTGGACCAACAATTGTTAGCGATAGCGGATCTTTGTATTTCACAATTTTTAACGTAAGCTCTGTGTTTTACCAAACGTTTTTTTAAAACTCGCTTTGTTTCACCAATGTACATTTGCAAGAAATCTTTTAAATACCCCAATGTGATAAATCATGTATTGGATTTCTGAGATTTGAGAATTGCATTTTGTTGAAAGGAGTATAAGTTATTTTAAAATCAAATTTTGACAAAATTTTAGAAATTTGATCACTGATTTTTGAAAAATAAGGAAGAATAATTAAATTAACATTGTGGTCAGAGTTGAAATTCGAAGGAGTACGTTTTCTTAATTTGTTATGAATGGAATCAGCGATTTCGATTGAGAAACCCCGATCAATGGCAATAGATTTAATATGATTTAATTCTGTTTTAAGTAAATTATCGGAGGAGCAAATATTTAAGGCCCGGTATACATAAATGTTAAAGGCACTAATTTCTGGTTAGGGGGGTGGAATGAAAAGCGATGGAAGAGGTAAAGATACTGCGAATGGTTTACGATAGACAGTTGTGTGAAAAAAGTTATTTTCGCGGGAAACCCAAACACCCAGGAAAGGTAATTGATTGTTATTTTCAAATTCGTAAGTAAATTGAATCTGGTCATCTATTGAGTTCATAACTTAACTCGGCAGGTAGGGGCCTGGCCATCGGTTAGAAAGAAAGAAAAAACTGTAAGAATATTAGTAAGATCAAAAGTATCAGAGTCCAGCAACTCAAAACAGTCATCAACGTAGCGGATGTAAAATGGATAAGTTAGTTCCTTGAAAAGTTTTAATTCGAAATAATGCATATAAAAGTCACTAAGGATTGGACTGGGGGGGGGAGCTCATGGATAAAATGTCAGTCATTCAATAAAAGTTACCATTAAAAATGAATGTTTTTTGCGAGAGACAAATGCTAGTAAGGTGAATCAGTTCATCAATTTCAAAGTTTGTGCAATGAAATTTCCGCAAACGAGATTTAAGACATTTTAGAGCACCTTGAACTGGAACATTGGTAAATAAGGATTTAACATGAAAAGAAACCATTTTACTGTTTTGAGTACTATTGAAATTACGAAGTTTATTGACAAACTCATAAGAGTTCCTGCAAGTATGAATATTGTTAGAGAGTAGAGGGGAGAAAATAGAGATAAGATATTTTGCTAATTTATAGGAAGCGGTACCGATGTTAGAAACAATCGGTCTGAATGGAATGTCCTATTTGTGGAATTTTGGGCGTGTATAAAATCTTGCACAATGTAAAACAGAAAGAATGAGAGAACATTTGGTATTATTGGAAGTAAGGGGGGAGTTCTCAATAGTAGATTTGATTCCTTTCTGGTCTTCTTGAAAGAGATCAGAATTAATCTTTTTGTAAGGGCCTTTATCTATTAATTTCAGAGTTTTGGTAAGGTAATCGGATTTATTCATAACAACAATCTGTCCGCCTTTATAGGCTTTACTGATAACTATGTCTGTGTTTCATTTCAGATTTCTTCTACAACGGTATGCGGCTTTACTGATGTTAGATTTAAGGAGGTTATTATTGAAGTTCACATTATTGGCAATAAGGTGTCTGATTGAATCTTTTTGTGATGGATTTAAAGTACTAAATTTGAACGCTCTTCCGATAGGAGCAATAATATGGGGAAATGATGGTTTGCTAGCAAGTGCAAAATTATGATTTAATTTAAGGTAATGGATATCGTTATCAGTAAATTCAGCATTTGAAAGGTTAACAACAGAATTCTGATTAACCAACGGTAATGTGTTGGGTTTAATATTGTTATGCTGACTCGAGAGTGAGTTGAATTTGGTTTTCAGAGTAGCGATATGTTTATTAGATTTGTTCAGTGCACTAAACCAGGATTGGTTATCGATAGAGACAAAATTGTGGTGGGAATTAGGCAGAAAAAGACGTAAATCATGTAGCTCATGTTCAATCGAGGCAATTTTTATACAAGTCTCCTGTATAACAGATTTTAAAAGCGCGAGTTTAGTGCGGAAAATAATTTTTGAACTAATAATTTTGAATACTTTGTTTGAAATGTGCAAATTGCAATGTACAGAAATAAAATTAGGGATTATTTTATTATGTTTACAATTCAAAAGAAAACTGAGACGATTAAGATATTTGAACTTCTTAAGACGGAGGTTAGCAAATCTATTACAATAAGACATTTTATAAATTCAAAAGTTAAACAAACAATCCAACGGCCCGTTGAAGCCAAATATAAGAAAGGGGGGAGGATTGTACTTTGTGCTAATATATGAATAAATAATGATACAAAGTTAAGGAGCACAAATTATATAAAAAATATAGATGTTTAAAAGGCATACAGCCGTTTTGGGACTTCCAAAGTCCCATTATCTGTGCTAAAAATTAAGTGTAGAATGCAAAAGATAAGTCACATCATTAAATGAAAAACGTGCATCACAGCTCGCCGCCAAAGGCGAACTAGCCGTGAAGCGTCGCAAAGCAATAGCAAAAGCAAACTGACACGCGCATTCCAAAGGAGACCAATCGGATGTCTCTACCCCCCAGGAAGAATCCAAACAAAGAAGAAAAGGAGGGGGGAGGGGTAAAATGTACATCGGTCAAACGAAGCGAGCTTTGAAAAAACTTTGGGAGAACACAGTGTTTACGTTAAATCTATTACATTAAAAATTGTGAAATAAAACGATCCGCTATCGCTAACCATTGTTGATCCAATAGTCACAATTTTAAATTTTCCGAAGCCTCATTAATACAATATTGTTCCTCAAATTATCATTTAGACTTTTGGGAAGCTTTTCATATTTGGAAAAACTGTAATAATTTAGTTAATGACGTGTCCAGTACATCCAGATTTTCTGAAGATTTGCTTCCTTTCCTTTAATTTATCTTCCACTCTCCCTCTCCTTTTCTCCTTTGTTTAGATTTCTCCAGTGGGAATAGAGACATCTGATTGGTCTCCTTTGGAATGCGCGTATAAGTTTGCTTTTACGATTGCTTTGCTACGCTTCACGGCTAGTTCGCCTTTGGCGGCGAGCTGTGATGCACGTTTTTTATTTAATGATGTGACTTATTTTTTGCATTTTACACTTATTTTTTAGCATTGATGATGAGACTTTAGAAGCCTCGAAACGGCTGTATGCCTTTTAAACATCTATTATTTTATATAATTTGTGCTCCTTAACATTGTATCATTATTTATTCATATATTAGCACAAAGTACAATCCTCCCCCCCCCCCTTTCTTAATTGTGTTTTGTATAATTTCTTTATCGTAAGTCCATTATAAGAGAGTTTATTGAAACATATAGACGTAGAGAGTTTGTTTGCTATGATACTGTTTCTCTCATTGTTCCCAAGTTTCGTTAGGGTTATTGAATAAATTCCCCGTTGAAAGCTAAAATTGAAAAGTCACATGGGGAAATAATTTTAGATCATATTATATTTTAATGTTTCACATCAGAGTTCGTGTGTTTTTGTAAATTGTGCTTATTGTCACGTTTCATTTGCTGTGAGCGTAAAACGATTTGTATTATTATGTCATGATTACCTTGATTGGGACCAAAATATGTCAACAATGATTTGTTTTTAATATTTTTGTAACACTTTTCTTAAGTAATAGAAAATATTTTTGAAAAAGTGGTGTTTTTCTAAATTTTGTGATTTTAAAAAACTAATTCATAAAAAAGATAAAAAAAACCTTCTTATTACAATAGATTTGTATTCCATGTGAAACCTTGTTAAATTACTGTTTAGATGTCAGTCATGCATCTTAAAATATTTTTAGATAGGGTCGAATTTAGAAATTTATTCAAGCATGATATAATTATTTTAATGTATTATTAATATAGAATTAAATGAAAAAAAAGAATCATTTATTTGCCACGTCTCAGAAGGTATGATATTTCGCAAACTTCATTTGATGATAAATTTATCGCATGAATGTAATATACACAACTTAAAATGTTTTTCATTTGAAAGGGAAGTCCGGAAACAGATAAAATTATAGATCCTTGACCTAATATTTTAATATTTTCAATTATTTGATAATCATACATTTTTAAGCAAATACTTTTTAGGCGTTTTTTCAATTTTTGGAAATTTAAAGAATTTAAATTATTTAAATCTTGTATTCTCAAAAGAGATAAATATTGTCTCTTGGACCTTTACATGTCTGTATTTGTATCACCGACACTTCATTGTTGCAATAATTAAATGATAGTATAAATTTATTGCATTTCCTAAAAATTTCTTTAATAGCTTCCTTTTAAATAAAAAAATAAATGAAAACATTTCTTTTTTAGTTGTTGCATTGAGATAACAAGAAATTTATAAACAAGCATCTAAATACACATTCGATTATTTTTTACATCCCAGTCCTTGTATAAAATGTGAAGGAATTCTGAGATAAAATTCGAAGGATGTAATATTTAATTTTTTTGAGTAGTTTAGCTGTTTCAATTTTCGGCATGAAATAATTTGAAATTTATGTGAAATATAATCTGTATTTGCACTTTCATTGGGAAAAATGTAACATCATTATTCTTATAGTGCTTTTCGTAAAAAAATGATAAAGTATGTGCCAAATGTCTCTTAATGTTTTACTGACAATTCAAAGAAAAGTTTGTATTATTATTATTATTATTATTATTATTATTATTATTATTATTATTATTATTATTTTATATTTGAGTATCCCAGAAGCCAAGGGGCTTAGGTGACAAATTTGAAAAATGGATGTAAGTGCACAGGCGACCTGGAAATATGTTTTTTTCATTTCAGATATAGGAATATAAGCGATTTTATAATTATGTCCTACGTTCTACACTGTAAAAAAATCTGTAAGCCTACAGATGTTAAGTTGCCAAAATCTGTATGGTTACTGACATTTTATCTGTACATTGTACAAGATAAAACGTAAATCTACAAAAATAATTTTTGTTACAGGAATTTGTAACTTCATAAACGAGTCTACGGAAATTACATTTATCTTACTAGAATTTTATCTGTAACCTGGGTTGCAGTTACATAAAAAATTCTTGCAATCCCAGATTCCTAAAAATTCTTAGTAACCTTACAGATTTTTTGGTTTTCAGTGCAAATCTAATTCTGCCACATGAATTTTTGCTGTTGCCGTTACATAAAAATTTGTCGGAATCCCAGTTTTCTAGATAACTTTCAGTAATTTTAGAGATTTTTTCTAGTGGAGAGATCAATCACATTTGTCGATAATAACCAATATAAATTAATTGTAAATTTAAGAAAAAACTGTACTCTACTTTTTTTACAGTTATTGAAATAAGAGGTCAAAGATCACAATGAAACAAGCGACAATTTCCTGTTTTATTTCAATCAATTATTATTGATGTTTAAATTGAACGTTTATTATCTCTAAACTCAATTTACTCCAAATCGAACCATGTCACCTGTTTCCCTTGGCTTCTAAAGTCTTCATTTAATAATACCAATAAAATTCACTAACGAAATAAAATATTTCGACTAAGATTCACTCAAGTAAATCCGTCTTTTTAAAACTAAGTGCACCCTGTAAAAAAAGTTACTTAAAGTTTTCTAGGAAACTGGGATTCCTCTGAACTTTTTATAAAACGGCAACAGCAAAAATTCATGTAACAGATACAGATTTGCACAGAAAATCAAAAAATCTGTAAGGTTACAAAATTTTTTTTAAGGAAACTGGGATTCCAAGAGTTTTTCATTCCAAGAGCTGCAACGCAGGTTACAGTTAAAATTTTAGTAATATAACTATAACTTTAGTAGGCTCGTTTGTAAAGTTACAGATTTCTGTAACTATACAAAAATTAGTTTGTAGATTTAAATTTTTGCTTGTGCAGTGTACAGATAAAATGTTTGTAACCAAGCAGACATTACATGTGTAGGATTACAGTTTTTTTTTACAGTGCATAAAAATAGACTTTTTTAAAACAAAATTAGCACGACTTATCTTTATTCCTTTTTATATATGACGAAAAAAAGATTTACACGAGTTAAAGTTTTCTATAATTATGTATCACTACACAATTTCCTACTTTGTTAAAAAATACATATTATTTCACCACCTTATTCATTGAAAAATGAATAAAGTTTTTACACATTAAAATCGCTGACTTTAGATGTACTATTTTTAGATGTACTCGATTTCTGAATGTGAACGGGAATGAAGGATATTGGGTGATAATCAATATTTGAAATCAGTTCATACAATTCTCTGCACTCATTCACTTCTGCTGATTTCCGCTTCGTTTCTTTTTATTGAAAAATGTCACAGAATGTGATTTTTCGTCATTTTTACTGTCTTATTAAAAGACATTATTAAGATTTAGGATGTATTTTAAGCAAAACCTCCTTATATGAGAAAAGTCATTTGTGATTTCTTGAATCGTATTGTTCCCTTATTCTATGATTATTATTTTTTTAAGAGAACATCTAGATAAGTAATATAAAGCAGATTTTGTGTAATATTTAACATGATGAATTTTACATAAATATAGTAATATAATTTAAAAATCAACTATGAAAATATACACATACACGGCAATATATTTTCAAAAGAAATTCGTTTTACACATAAATTAGTTTCAAAAAACTAAATAAACTGTTACAAATTTTTTGAACTATACGTCAGTCCGGTATACTTTTCTAAAAAAAAACTGGTGAATATATCACCTTAAAATTTGCTGTGGTGTTAGGAAGCATACTTTTTCATAATAATAAGAAGCGATTTTAATTTTGGCATAAAATAAATAAAATTTAAACTATTTTACAAAAATACTTTGAAAATCCCAAGAATTTTAATAATATATTTTCCTTATTTTAAAGAAATTTTTACTCAGACCTAAAATGTGAGATATTTTTACAGAAACGCGTTAGTTACACAGTTTTTGAAAGTTTCAACTGTTTATCTAAAGTAAAGCAGTAGTAAAGTTTTAGCAAAGACAATTTTCGAAAAAAGATAAAAAATAAATACATACCGTCAGAGTTTAAAATATGATATTTAAAAATCTTTCAACACCATAATCTTTTAGTTTTATTTTTAAGCCGATGTTTCAAAATTAAATATGAATGTCCTTAATCTGAAATAAAATTCCCTTATTTATATCAGTTTATATTAGACTGTATTACAAATACACAATGCTAGTGCACGTAGTGTATGCCAGTATAAATCTATTTATTGGAAACATAATTGTAAAATTTAAAAATGGCTTGAATAAATGTTTTTATTTTTTATTTTTACATATCTTACAAGAAAAAAGTATAGGATTCGTGAAAACTCCAGACTTTCGACGGAATTACACGTTTTAGGGGGTCAGAGAATCCCCAAAACATGTTTTTACAAAATGTATGTATGTTACTTAGCCACTCTGTATGGGACATTTTTTTTTCTTAGCATTCTGTCTCAAGAATTACTGCATACAATTTTGCAAAGTTTTACAATCAGTTATATCTTGATAATCTGGAGCTGAATTTTTTAGTGTATATCGTGAAACAGGCCGCGCGGCCACGCTATCTTTTTTTTTTTTTTTTTTTTTTTTTTTTTTTTTTTTTACGATTCCCGTAACAGCTGTATCTCAAGATCAAAACGACAGATTTTCGTAAAACTTCACATTCTATTAGTGATTGCTATAATCCGGTACTGTATAATTTTGGAGTAAATATCCCAACAGGTATCTCTGCAATGTGGCATTATTTTTTATTATCGCACCAGATCTACACTGTTAAAAATAAAGGTGACTAACCGGTTACATTTGACGCCCAGGGGTGAAAAGGTTAAATCACTTGGCACCAGCGGGCTTGAAAATGTGTTTGGGGTGCCACTGGGTGTTTCACGCTAATTGGAGTGCCGTGCAATGCATACCGTTGGAAGATTTTCACCCCTTAGTCATTTGCGCATGCTCTGTAACGTGTATCCTTTCACTTCAACTCGCTGTCACTGGTGGATCAACACAGCATGTTTTTCCTACGATGACTATCACCGCTATACGCTATCCCAATTTTGTTTAGAACTTCGGATGGTTACTTTTGGCGAGCTTTTTATATAAAGAAACTTTTAAATTTCAGGACATATGAACATTTTAGGGAGACTTTGAAGTTGAGCTTGATGGCCGAGTGGATAGGGCGCTGAGCTTATAATCAGACGTTCTGTGTTCGAATCCATCGAGGGCCGAAAATCGGTTAGTATATTTTTTAATTTTTTATCATTGGGCACTCTGGATTAAGGGTACCATCTTTTCACCCTAATTAAAGGTGCTATTTTGGCTCCTTTAGGGGTGTCACCAGTGAGACAAGCCTTTCACCCTTAAAAGGTGCAATGTGTCACCATTAGTTTTAACAGTGTATATCATGAACTAAGCCAAGAATTCTCATCAAATTTCAGATTCAATTAGCTCCTGATAAGAATTAGTATTGATTAAATTGTCGAGTAATTCGCTTAACAGACTGTTCTTATATCCAGATTTTCTTACAAATTCTGCAATGACTTTATCTCAAAAGATAAACAGGTTTTCTGATAAAATAAATTAGTTAAGTGTTTTTGGTTTTATCAATAATTGGAAATACCAGAATTACACATAACTTTGTATAGGCAACCTTTTATTTTTACATTGGCTGGGTGATAAATACGAAACAAATCATTTTTAAGCTTAATTGTTGAGATTTTGATTTATGTTTAAAGACTTTTTTTTTGCTAAATCATTAACTTTGTTTTTAGCAATAAAAATGCGATGTCTTGGTCATATACTATTCATTGAAAATCTCTACTTTGTGTTTGGGATAAATGTTCCTTTTACAACATCTATAAATCAATTAAAAATAGTATTAGGATTAACAGTATATCTTACTTCGGTCGAAGCCAAATTGATCATAACGTTGCCATGTTATTGTATTTGCAATTTATTTTAAATGATGCAATTAGTCTAGAAAATACTTACTTTGTCTTTTATAACAAATTAACAAATTAAATTCCATTTAGGCCGGACTAAGTAATAAAGACTTTCTTCAGTAACTTTTGCAAAATTTTAAAGAAAAAATAATGTTTAATGTAAGATTTTATTCATTAAATTTATAGCGTTTCTGATATATCTATTACATACATCTAATCTAAACAGATTTATCGTTATATAATGCATCTCTTTATATCCCTAAATCAGAGTCGAATGCGGCTAAGTGCGGCTAGTTTAATTAGGCTAAAACTAGGTAATTTTTCTTTAAAATAAAATTATATTCTTACTTTCAATAGAATTTTTTTATTGTTCACTGTAAAAAAATAAGCAATTCTACCGATGCAAAATTACAGAAATCTTTAAGCATACAAAACTTTTATCTGTTTGCTTTACAACAATCTATGCATGTATGTATGTGTCATTTTGTACAAAACTAGTTTTTGTACAGATTTCTCTAGTTTTTCCCTATCTATTAAAATTAAAGTAATCAGCATTCTAAATTCAAAAATCGAAAATTATGACACTTACGTGTCTGCAACGAGGTGTTCAAATTTCAGGCGTCTTAAAATGCTTTAATTTTTTCATACACTTCAAGCGCTTAAAGCGCAGCCATTTTATCTAAGAATTTTGTGCAGCCATGTTTGACCATGTTGAATCCTCTAACACTATTTGACCATAGTTCTGCTGCCTCATTTTAGTCGTTCCCATATTTGGCATGCGTTTTTCATAAACGTGATTTTTAATCTTTTTCAACCTTCTAGTTTTCAATTCTATATTTTGAATTTCTAGAGTATAACAAGATTAAACACAAAAATATATTTATGTACACTCTTAAAACGAAAGAGTGGATTTGGCTTCTCAGGAAAGAGCTGAAATTTATTTAATCGCGAATGAGTTGTTTTTTAAATGTTTTACTCATCTTGATTTAGATTGCTTATTTAAACAACTCATTTTGATTTAAATTATTTAAAAACAACTCACTCACTTGAGTTGTTTAAACTCTTTATGGGAAGTTGCCTTTGAAAGCGTGAGATAAGCGAATTTCGCTTAGCTTGAGTTATTTTTTGGCTGACATTTTAAGAGAGTATATACAATAAAACTTCTCAATTGGGGAAGTCTAGAGAATTTGTCCTCTATTCGTAGGTGTCCGTTTTTTTTTTTTTGTAAAATAGTATAAAATGTGTGCGTGTTGTAAATGTAAAATATATTTCCTAAATAAAGTGTTCCCTATTTAGGAGTCTATACCTGCAAAACCTCCATATGGACAACTTTATTTAACGAACAATCACCTTTTTCAACGAATGCATATATTTTTACCTCAGCGAAACCTTCATATAATAAACCAATTCAGCGTTAGGAAGTGTTCGTTATTAAGAGTTTAGCTGTATTTAGATGTTTTTATTCAATTAATCCTTAAACTTATTCCACTTCAGAGATATTCAAAAGATTTCATTATAATCAAAACAATGTCGAAATTAATTTAAAATATAAGTTTTACAAAAATTATATATCTAAGTTGGGGATTTTTTTAATGTCTAAAAAATTAGGCAGATTGGATGTGACACTGCTTTATTTTCCCATGTTTAAATCAAATCTATTTTTTTTCTAAAAGCAAATCTGTGCATTGCATTGCTAAATAGAGGTATCCGGTATTTGGGAATGTACCTTGATGAAATTCTTTCTATCATGTCAAAAAAATGTCCTTTCGTGTCCTTTTATGTTCATGTTCTTTCATGCCCTTTCTAAAAAATGCTCTTTCATGTTTAAAACAGTAGGCAGATAGGATGTGACACTGCTCAATTTTCCCATGGTTCAATCAAATCCACTTTTTTAAGTCCATGTATGAATTGCATTGCTAAATAGAGGTACCCGGTATTTAGGAATGTACCTTATAGAGTTTAAATGGAATTCTATTTATCAAAATCCCTTTTTAATTCAAAACGTATACGTATATGTTTATTTTCACCTCTTATAAGCAGACACCTTGATTATCAAATAAATTCCACAGTCCTAAATAATCCACTATAGAGAGATTTATGTGTATTTTGTTAAATAATTATGCGTTTTTAAGGTTGTCCTACTCTAAAAATTCAAAATTTTCATTATAAACAGTACAATCTCGAAAAAGTATTAAGTTATCTGCTTTACGAAAATTGCATTAAAAAATCCCTCCTCCCTCATAAAAAAGAGTTCATGTCATGCTAAGATTAGCTTTTTAAGAATTGGCATTTCCATATGGACAAATTTTTATGTAAATAAGAAGAAAATTAATACAATAATTACTTAATTATAAATAAAAATAAGTAAATATTCTATATTAATAACACAAAGAAAGAAATATGCAAAACCCAGGGCAAAATCCATTGATAGCTTTTTACTAATACCCATTTTAAATTCTAAACTACTTTGTTACTAAATATAATCAAAAAGTCAACAATGGAATTAATTTCAAATCAAACATTTATATATTTTTTAAAGGCCGTTTTATGGCTGTAGACAGCATTTAATAATGGTTCTCTAGACAACGTCATACATTTTTATATGTTATCCATGTTATATGTTAAAGTTATTTTTAAGCTGCGATAGAGAAGAGAAAGGCCAATTAATGGGTACGTTTATCTCACAAAGGTGAAAAAAGATATATTTAAGAGCATTGCATTACCTTTTAAACTTTAATATAAACTAAGCATGCATAATAAATGAATAAACTAAGTGAAGACGGATGAAAATTACAGGACTTCAAATTTGAATAAAACGAATAAAAATGGTTGTTAAGTAAGAAGAAAGGGAGTAACAAAACTTTATAAATTAAGACACGTTTAAAACAATAAAGTGTCTTAAAATAAGCCGTTTTCACATATTATAGATATTATTCCACCGACGGTTTTGAAAAACTATAAAATTATAATATTGTTGTTTTTGCATTTTGTTGTCAATGCTAAGAAAATATGATTTTTTTTCTAAATTATTAAAATCAAATTTTAGAAAAATGTAATTACATGTATGAATGTAATCCTTGGGAGTATTATTCATTCTTCCATGTATTGAAAATTCATTAAATCTATAGAATCATGTTATCGTAATCATTTCTTATATTGCATCGAAACTTCGAGCTTTGTGAACAGAATATTATTTGCAAACACTTAGAGAGTTATTCTCAGGTTGTTTACAGGATGATAATAGTAAAATATCTATGTCTCTTACATTAAAACATCTATAATATTTTAATTTTCAGGTTAAGACATTTATGTCTCTGATATGTTTTTCCCATCGAATGCACTTATTTTAAAATCAGATCTAAAACTGAAATTTTACTTTAAAAAAATGCAAAATTGGCAAAAACCAGACATCAAATATCCAGTACCATTAAAAATGTTAAAAAACTATATTAATATAAAATAAATAAGTAAAATTTGAAATACAGCCTGGTTGAGTATACGCTTCTAGTATCTTTATGTTAATAGCGTAGGTTTTAAAAATATATATCTAGGCTATTTTTTGACAATGGGTGTTTAAAATCATTTCATGAATGACTATGCACTTATAAACTTTTAATGAATCCGTTGTGACATTCTAAAAATGTTACTGAAGATGCAATTTTTTTTTATTTGCAGTAGAATCATATCTTCAAAACAATAATCTGCATAAAAACTATTTTTTGTTATTCTAAATATATATATTTTTTACATTTAAAAAATAACTGAATTATTTCAATAACGTAATTAAAAAAATATGACTAGTAACACGTTAAAAAATCTTTTTTTTTTATTTTTATTTCTCTCTTAAATTATTTTTATTATTCTGAGAAATTATTAGTTTAGAATCTTGCTCCTTAAAATGAAACAGCAAATTACTTTTTATAAACTTTTATTTTACGACAATCGAGTAGATCTTTTAGCTTTTATTTGTCGGTTATATCCACACAATATGAGTTACAAAATTGTTCAAAATAATCTCTGAATTGATTATGCTTATGAAATAATTCTGCCAAACATTTTTTTAAATCTAAAATTTTCAAAAATTTTATAGGATCCGTGCAGTGGCGTAGCCAGGATTTCGTTTCAAGGGGGTCAAAATTTTTTTCCAGGTTATATGTATAGTAAAATTTGTGAAAACAAATAAATGTTCGCAGATGTTAAAAGTAAAATTCCGTTTAACTCAGGGTTTCGTGTTAGTAGGTATAATTATAAAGTATTTTTTGAAGCGTTATGAAACATTTCCGCTCAACTTTTCTTAAATACTTCCAGTCGGTAATTAAATTAAAAAGCGTTTATGATATACCGGGATTAACGAAACTCAATTTTAGCTCGTGTTTAGAATCTGAACAGAAAAAAAAGTCAATTGCAAATAGTAAAGAAACAATCTTAAAATTATTATTTATTATTATTATTATTATTATTACTCATTTTTTTATGAAACTGGGATGCCTAGAACTTGTTATTTCACGTCAAAGGCAAACATTTCATTTATCAGGTACATTTGTCCATTGTAAATCATACAATCTCTAAGATTACTAAGAATTTTTAAGGAACTTGGGATGCCTAAAACGATTTATGTAATTGCAACTCTGGTTACAGATTAAATTTTAGCAATTTTGCTGTAATTCAATTAGGTTATTTTGTAAAGCTACGATTAATGCACTTCTGTAGTTTTAAAAACTTAGATTTACATATTTTTGTAGATTTACATTTATTTTATTTTTATTTTTATTTTTATTTTATTTATTTATTTGTTTTTGTACAGCGTACAGATAAATGTTATTTAAGCATACACATTTCGGTTACTTTACGTCTGTAGATTTACAGCTTTTTTTTTTTTTTTTTTTTTTTTTTTACTGTGTCATCACATTTGTTCTTTTCAACTTCGTTATAGTGTTGTCACATACATTGATGAAATATATCCTTTCTTGTATTTACACATCTAGAATACTCCATTTCAGATTTTTTGAATAAAAAATATTCACACTTATTATTTTTAAGATTTTAGAATCTTGATTAAAGAATTGATAATAGTTTCACTGCAATCATTAATCTTTAAAAAATTATCGATTTAGAAATTTGTATTATATTGCTAAATATTTTTGACGCCCGTTTTCAGTTTAAAATGAAATAAATCCGTTACAATATAAAATCTTTGAGTAAGTGTGAATATTTTTAGCTACTAGATTCAGTTTTTGAATCCAAACGGATATCAAGGCTGTTGGGTGACAATCGATACTTAAAATCGGTCAATACAATTTTGTACACTATTCATTTCTGATGAATATTCAGCTTAATATTTTTCCTTTAAAGATGTCATTGAATATGAAAATTATCATGTTAATAATAGTATTTTATTTCTGATAATTAAATAGTCTCTAACATAAAGTTTTATTTAACTCTGGAAGAAAATATTTATTTAATATGCATTAAATAGCAAATGATTTACATGATTAATCCTATCATAATATTTATGTTAGCCACCCCTCACAAACAATTTTCATCTTTTTTTAACTTTTTTTTCATTATTGTTTTTTGTTATTGTAAGATTTATAATACTACAAGAATAATAGGTACAAATGTATTCTTAAAAATGCTTATTTGTTTAAAAGCTGTACCTAAATTTTATTTATTTAATTATTTATTTTTATTCATATATGTCTTTTTTTGAGCAACAATCTTTCAAAAATTATCTATCGTGTACAGTAAAATTTTAAGTATTAATTTGCACAGAGAACTCCACAAATAAATCAATGTATTTTTTCAGCTAATAAACACTCAATGATATTAGTAAATGTATACTAATGCATTTTTTAATTACTGCATAAAAATATTTAATAATTAATACAATAAAATTAACCATTCATCATACAATTAACAAATTATAAATAAAAAGAAGTTTTTGTAATAAATTTTCTTAAACAACTGATACTATCAGTAAAGTAATTCTAGTTGTAAGTTCGCTATATTACTGTAAATTACTCCCGATATAAACGTATAGCGTGTGGTTAACACGAAATTATAACTTTTAATAAATTTTAATTGTGTTTTTATTACATAATCGATATTTTTCAGCAAGCTGAAAATTTGCATTTTGCAAATTTCCAGCTTCCTGTCTTTCTTTCCTAGGTTTGCTTTTTCCCCCTCCTTATTTGAATGGAATAAATATAACTTTGAGATCCTGCAAAGTTGATGAAGGGTTCAGATATAGCTGCTGTTTCAATATTACATTACAGTCACACAAAGGATATGCGGAGATTACTCAATGAAACCATTATCGATAATTGTTTTTCTGGAATTAGTCCTGTAGATTGGTAATTACATAGGAAATCACTGGTATGAAGCAGGCTCATTTTTCTTCCGGAATCTTATTTATTGTTCTTTGGATCATTTTTGGGGCGTTAATTTTTTTAAATCAGGAACAAATATACCCTGTATTACACTTACTGTTTTTTGGCTTTTATGTTCGCAATGTGCCTTTTCGTGTTCAATAGTCGATGCTCTACAACTGTCTATTATTTCCTTTATCGCTTACCATTTTTAAGATAAAATCTCTGAGATAGCCGTTATGCAACAGATGGTAATATATGTGGTCTCATCTAGTAACGTATAGCCACATAAATGTACCTAGACACCACATTTAATAATAAGCTTCAACCATTCGGCTTTTCAGGTTGTGAGAACAGACGTCAGTGGACATCCTGTATACAAAAGAAAAATAACGAATACTAAGTAAAAAAATAACAATGTATATAAACATAACAAAAAGTAAAAATAATAACATCTAATTTGTTGTTTAAGATAGAAAAAAAATTAAGCTTATATTATTTTTTAAAAACACATGGTTAACATTCGCAAAACATAAAAGAAAATTAAACTTATATTATTTCTTAAAAACACATAGTAACATTCCCAAACAGAAAAAAATATGCTTTCCTAAATAACAAAGTATACTAACTTCAGAAAAAGAAAATTCGATTTAAATCTAACTGAAATATTTATAAAGTAAAAGAATCCCAGAATACTGTATCTATTTGGAACATCAGTTAAATTCAATATGTCACAGGGAAAAGAACTTTACTGTATATCCAGAAAGTTTTAATAATATATATCTAGAGAAAAATAGACTCTATCTTATATTCGTAGAGAGTATAGTATAGTTATAAAAGTATGAAAAAGTAAATGGTTTCGGAAATACGCACAAATATATCCGGAAAAAATGTCGTTTAATGTACTAGAGTCTCTGTTGTTTAGATTGAATTATTAACGAAAAAGTATATTTTTTATATGTTATATTTGAAATAGTACAGTAAACAGTATTTTATTGATCACTTGTCGATGTATTTCATTTTTTTTCGTTTCATAGTGAAATAGTTTAAATTATCAATCGTATTTTTAAAAAATCCTTGTTTGGAACCACAGCTGTTACGCGTACTCACAGCCTTTTCCTGTATACCGGTTTCAAAAAGCAAATAATTCACATATTCATTTTAAAGTTGGAGAAATCTGTATTCAAAGAAAAGTTATATATGCACACTGTTAAAAAAAGTATGTAAATCTATAAAACTAGTTTTTGCAAGGCTACGGAAATTTGTAGATCTACAAAATATGCTACTAAAGTTACAGAAATGTTATTAAAATTTTATCCCTAAACCCGGTTGCAGTTGCATAAAAAGATCTAATAATTCGTGTTTCCTAATAAGTTCCTACTAACCTCGTAAAAGATTTTGGGTTTTACAGAGAAAATTTGTATTTGTTACATGAATTTGTGTTCTTGCCTATACGTAAAATGCTCTTGGTATTACAGTTACCTAGAAAATCCTTATTAACTTTATAGATTTTTTTTACTGTGAAGGAAAGGGGGATTAAAAACATATTGTTTTTTCTAACGTAATTTATTTGCTTAGTGGTGAAACTGTTATTAAAAAATAACGCTTAAAGCTTTTCTACTAAATTTTTCATATGACCCTTTCTTATTCATAAATGAATCATTCTAGTACACCATTATGATAAATTACCGTAAATTTACAATTGTTTTTACAGTGTAGTGCTTAAATGTTGTCTACAAAATTTCCTATATGAAACTTTGATGTTTCATAAGTTGCATAGTGAAATCGCAATACCGTTATTAGCCAACCTGAAAAAAAAAAGTATTTTTTTAGATACTTCTTTACTATTTTAGTTAATTACTGCGAAGCCGCAATTTATTTTATACAAGTGTATATAACATATATAGATTTGCTTTGTGAAATCGGAAGGTAAATATTGTATCTCTTAAAAAAATGGCGATTTTTTGACACTCCATGATTCAATCATCAAATAAAAAATTAGACTAATTCTAACATGTAGTTTCAACATGCTTATTATTGTTTAGAGTTAACTACTTGTATTATTATTCTTATTTAAATTTCTAAAAAATATAAGTTAAACTTTAAACACAGTAAAAATCATTTTATTTTACCGTTTACATGTTTCAACTCTACCCGAAATATTTTCAAAACAAACAAATAAACTAGTCAAAAATATCAATCTCTTTCAAACGCCGTCATTTAATTTTCTACTTTTTTTCATTTTATGTACATTAGTTTCATTTTACATGGACGTTTACTTTATTTTCGTAATTATTAAGTAGCTCGATACATAGTTTTGATATGTTAAATGATCCTGTATAGTTATGTATTGGATTTTTGTGTGTTATAATTTCTATGCCTTGATCATATGTTAACCCTTCCTAACATAGATTGGGTCTTTCATTAAACATTCAACATTTCTGCTTTACTTAAATTTCTATATATATATATTTTTTTTTTTATCTGAAAAAAATCTTATAAAGTATTTTGATAAAATACAAGTTTTAGATTGAAAATGTCTTACAGTCGTTGTTTTTCATTCCCATTTCGATTATCTGTTCATAAAAAAAGATAATTGTTTAAGCATTCCAGTAGCTTTGATTGACCACTTATTGGCCAGACACAGACATCTTTTTATATATGAAAACTGCGGGTTAGTCAAGATTCTGGTATGATCAACTCTCCATAGTCTATCCTCCTATATTTAGAATGGCTTCAAAACAGTAAGTTTATTTTCCCATACAAGAAGTTGTCCTGTTCATGAAGAAGCTCTCGTTATGGTCACACGTGACCATCTCATAATTGAATAAAACTCATGCATTAATATATACATAAATCAAAGCAACATTTAACGAGTTAGAATTCCTTACATGAAGTCCTACTAGAAAGTTTACATGTAACGTTTCCTTTTGGAAATTAGGTATTATTTAAACACCTGTATTAAATTTTAGCCTTATAAAAATTGAAAAAATATACGTTTTAGGACAAAAAATACTGCACAGCTTTAAATCATTTTAAAAAATAATAATTGATACAGAAATAGCAACAAAAACCGTATTTGATTTTAAGGAGAAAATTAAAACTAGTTAAGAAAATCGTCTTACAGAAAATGTTTTATGTGCTAAAACAACCACCGAGTTATTAACTATTGATTGATGATCTTTAACTTGCAGAAAATACATTTAAAAATGTGTAAGCTTAAAATTTGTCCGGTAATGAGCAATGGGAGGAGAATGTATCAAACTTAAAGGGCTTTTTTATCATTTAAATACATAAAAGGTTTTGTCTATCTTATATAGCAATTATCGAAAATTGCTTTAAAGTTAACAAAATAATCAGTTAAAACGAATTTTATCTCTATTAGCTAAAAATATTTAAATTTGTGAAAAAAAATCTTATTCAACAGTCATTTTATTTAATAATTAGAGTTCAATATATTTCTTAAAGTGATATTTTTCAAATGTTAAAAATTCAAAAGTTAATGAAGCAATAAAACGAAAATGTATTAAACTAGAAGATTTTTTAAATATATCAAATATCTCTTGTAGCCTAACAAGTTACTTTCTAAAATTGCATACATATTAACACGGCAAATGGTAAAAAAAGGAAATAGATTGTAAACATTTAACCCTTTATATCATGACTGTACTTTTAAATTCATTAAAAAAATAATATAATGTTCATTTAATTCTTCTATTAAAAGAACTAAACTGCAATTTTAAAACGAAATAAATTGTTCAATCATATTTAAAAAAAAATCAATGAATCACTCAAAAGTATTTTATGGGGTTGTTTTTCCAACCATTTGCCATAAGAGTAAAGACGTTTTCTTATCACTTTAGGGCTACCTAAGTGTAGCTAGTGGAACATCTTTGAAACTCTTAAACGTAAAAAAGAAATAATATCCCGAATCCTTCATGCTCACAAAAAGAGCTATATTCAAACAAAATTATCAAACACGATCATATGCCACTGACCTCATGTCATGGAAAGAAAAACAAAAAAGTTTTTTGTGAAGCACTTTGCATCCTACACTCGAAGTTGATATCAATGAAAAAAAAAAGACGCCAGAAGTTGTTCATTTTTACAACTTAACGAAATAAGGTGTGGATATTTTTGATTTGATGCCAAAATCCACGAAATGAAATTTTCGACAATGGCATGTGCATTTTTTGTAACATTCTGTACTTAGCTGCTATAAATGCTTGTGTGATTTATAAATAAATTACAAGTGTAAATACAAAGCGTCGGGGTTGTATTTTGAATTTAGCTTACAAATTACATCGCCTCTAAAACATATATGTGCTATCACTTTAAACTCCAGATACAGGTGAACCAATTTTTGGGGGTACCAAATGCAAACATTATCAAATCTATTGATGCCGAAATAAAACTATGAACATTTGTAGTGATTTCAAAAAGACAGTTTATATCTCCTGCACAAACAAAGTTATAAAGCTGACTGTTGGTACAGAATGTAAAAAGCAATAATGTAAGTCATTTTGTAGCATTTACATTTTTAAATATCTACATTTTAAAGAGAAATTATGTTAAAAAAATTTAAAATACTTTGAGCAAATCAAAAACTTTACCTTTGAATTATGTATTTTTTTTATATTTGTAATTTTTGTCAATAAATGATTATATATATTCTATTTCCTTTAACTAAAATTAACAATATATAAAAATCAAAATCGTTTAGCAAATAATATATAATAAATTATTCTATTAATAAATGCACTTAAAAAAACTTGTTTAAATAATAATAAAAAAAATATGTATGGCACTCGGGGACTGCCGCGGTAAAGCATAGCATTTTTTATCAACTTATGCAATTATAATTATTTATTTATTTTTTATTTATGCAGTTTTTTTGTCTTTGATATTAATTCAAGTTAAAATTTATGAGCGTGATGACCGATAACAATTTTTTCCTTGTATTGAACAAATGAGAAGTTAATATCGTTTAAAATATTTTTATTATCTTGCAATACATGTAGGTTAATCAGGAATTTTTATCATTGAAACTATACGTTTATGGTAGCTGAAATAAAAAACATAAGTTTGAGACTTGATATTCTCAAAATATCAGAAAAATACCGCGTCAATGTCTGCCGAAGTCTGCCAAACTGAAGCGACGTTAGCCGGAGTGTTAGGTTTTTTTTTCTCGATACGGAATTTCTAGATTCTTTCGCCGTGCTCAAAGCCCGTGATAAAAGCTATGCAATACCTTAATAAATTACCAAACAAAATTTGGCCGCGCTACGAAAATTAGATCGCGAGTTATAAGCATTTTAAATTTTCCAAACCTCACCGTGGGGGTCTCCGGTCACCAAAATTTAACAGTGTCTCATAATAAATTACCCAAACAAAATTTGGCCGCACTACGAAAATTAGATCACGAGTTATAAGCATTTTAAAATTTCCGACCCTCCCCATGGGGGATCTCCTGTCACTAAAAAATTAACACTGTCTCATAATAAATTACCAAACAAAATTTGGCCTCGCTACGAAAATTGATCGTGAGTTACAAGCATTTTAAATTTTTCGATCCTCACCATTGGAGGGGGGGGTCTCCTGTCACCAAAAGTAACACTGTCTCTTAACCCGCGAGTAGTCCGCGACTTTTTTCATAACGTCATTAGTCGCGCTCGGTCTTTTCGCCGCTGTCCCCTCTCATAACAAATATGTAAAATAAGAAATATTTTTCACCTAATATACGAAAATAACATTTCAATGAAGATATAATTTTTCAGTTTTCTTAAATTATGCATTTTATTTATGAGTTCTGAAGTAATTGGAAAAAGTAAAAATGAACTGACATTAGTGATTGTTACGTAGACTTTTTCGTCAATTTCAACTTTGTTTCTAAAAATGTACCAGGAAGAAAAACGGTGGTGTCCTGTTACTTCACTAAGGTGGTCGAGAAACCTTCAAAGTCAGCTACATGGTAGATCTTCATTGTATTTGTAATAGGATGTGTATTAAGAGATGATAAGTTATACAGGCGGCGAAAAGACCGACACGCGACTACTGGCGGGATAATAAATTAGCAAACAAAATTTGGCCGCACTACGAAAATTAGATCGCGAGTTATAAGCATTTTAAAATTTCCGACCCTCCCCATGGGGGATCTCCTGTCACTAAAAAATTAACACTGTCTCATATTAAATTACCAAACAAAATTTGGCCTCGCTACGAAAATTGATCGTGAGTTATAAGCATTTTAAAATTTTCGACATTCACTGTGGGGGGGTCTCCTGTCACCAAAAATTAACACTCTCTCATATTAAATTACCAAACAAAATTTGGCCGCGATACGAAAAGTAGATCGCGAGTTATAAGCATTTTAAATTTTTCGACATTCACTGTGGGGGGTCTCCTGTCACCAAAAATTAACACTCTCTCATATTAAATTACCAAACAAAATTTGGCCGCGATACGAAAAGTAGATCGCGAGTTATAAGCATTTAAAATTTTTCGACCCTCACCGTGGGGGGTCTCCTGTCACCAAAAATTAACACTGTCTCATAATAAATCATCAAACAAATTTTGGCCGCGCTACGAAAATTAGATCGCGAGTTATAAGCATTTTAACTTTTTCGACCCTCACCATGGGGGGGGGGTCTCCTTTCACCAAAAATTAACACCGTCTCATAATAAATTACCAAACAAAATTTGGCCGCGCTACGAAAATTAGACCGAGAGTTATAAGCATTTTAACTTTTTTGACCCTCACCGTGGGGGTCTCCTGTCACCAAAAATTGACACTGTCTCATAATAAATTACCAAACAAAATTTGGCCGCGAGGCGAAAATTAGATCGCGAGTTATAAGCATTTTAAATTTTTCGATCCTCACAATTGGGCGGGTCTCCACTCACCGCAAGCTACATTATCCTACCTTGTTTTTTGTCTTAAGACATACACATTCTATAAGAATATTTATTATTGAAACTATAGATTTATAGTAACTGAAATAAGAAATATAAGTTTGAGACTTGATATCCTCTAAATATCTGAAAAATACCGCGTCAATGTCTGCCGAAGTCTACCGAAGGACACCATGCCGAAGTCTGCCGAAGTGAAACGAAGTTAGCCGAGTGTTAGGTTTTTTTCGTTACGGATGTGTTAAGATTTTTCTCGTTACAGAATTTTTGGATTCGGTCGCCGCGCTCAAGCCCGCGATAAAAGCTATGCAATAGCTTAAAAACCCTTAAAAATGCGTTGTTTTTAGTCAATCACACAGAGCATTCAAAATGACCTCTCCTCGTCTTTCTAGGTATATGAAAAGAGTCGTATTTTTTTTTAAAGAAATACAATTTTTTCATCTTCAGGGATTACCATTCTATTGAATTAATATGTATTTTATTTCAAGTTTTCAAATATTTTTTCTATTTTAATTATATTCTATACATGCACATACTGAAGTGCAATTATATATTTTTAAATGGAACTCCACTGAACATTTAGGTAATTTCTTTAAACATTTATTCTTAAAGATGGGAAATTTCCCATTCACGTTTTCATGTTAAACTAATGGTGTGGTTAACGGGATACACAAAGATCATCTAAAAGAATGTGGCAATTTTGATGATAGATTCTTTAGCATTGTTCCGACAATTTGAACAAATTTATCAAAGGGGCTTTCAGCTTTATGTTAACAACATGTAATACAACATGCAATAAAACATTTTTGAGCAAAAATCTATATTTTCAATCATTTTTCACAATTCAATGAGAAGTCTTTCAAAAAGAAACTTGTTATTAATTAAATTTATCATTTAAACATTTTTTTAAATAATGGTTTCAAATGATAAAGTGAGATTTTTTTTTAAAAACTAAAAGTACGTTTTAAAAAAGAATTAAGAGTATATTTAATTTAAAACTTTAAGAAAACTTTTTTTAAATTGAATTTCTATATTTCGAAAAACGTAACTAATTTTGTCACTGCCACAAGTAATAAATCGAAATTTTTATGACCGCGGATTTTGTTTGACTAATATCCAACAAACACTTGCAAACAAAAATAATAAAATATTTGGTACTACACAAAACTGTTCCATAAATACGACAAAACATTCAGACAGTTTTTATATCGAATATTGTTTAAAGAAATATTTAGCGTTAAAGTTGATCAAAATCTTTCCATTACAGAAGTTTTATAGAAAAAAATCTCTAGATAGGAAACTAATATTTTTTTTCTGACGTTATTCATCTAAAGTTCCCGGTGCACGTTTTCTTTTTTTTTAGGGGGGGGGAGGGGAGCGGGAGATTAATTCAATTTTAAATTAAAATTTTCATCAATTGAAGAGATTTTTTTCATATTTTAGAATATTGTATTATATTAAATTGTTGCCATCTAAAGAAAAATAGCACAAGTGATAATATTTTCTTCAAATTATAAATTTATTTACACGTGGGTATTATCAATAGAAAAAAATAATAATTAAATGAATATTACGTATTAAAAGCAGGTAAAAATAAAATGATATGTTACAATATATACAATAAATATTACAGGTATACAATAAAATTAACTTTTCATCATTAAATTAACAAATTATAAATAAAAAGAAGTTTTTGTAATGCAAATTATGCTTTTAAACAGCTGATATTATCAGAATAGCAATTCTAGTTTTAAGCTCCGTATATGACTTCGAATTGTTTTAGTTATTAACTTCTGGCATGTGGTTAACACGAAATTAACATTTTAAAAATTTTTTAAATGCGTTTTTGAATACATAATTGATATATATATTTAATTTTCTCTATAGTTAGATGGGAATATAAAAATATTATTAATTGGAAGAAGTAGATTACAGTTTATTTTATTAACTACTTATCACTTCTATCCGAATTCGGTTAGACAAGAAAACTGTACTTACTCCGATACCGAAAGCTTTTTAGTACAACTAATTTGTAACTGCAAATTACACTTAATTGCAACATACTTTTCTATTATATAAGATAATAATTTTAGTACGGAGTTATGTATTAAAAACACTTTTAAATTATGGTGTCAAAAAATTAAATAGCTCAAGGTACTTAAAAATATTTTTTCCTGACTTCTATAACCCGTGTTAAACCAAATAACATTATTTAAGTAGAGCAAAAGTATTAAAAATAAAAGATCTAGTTTTTATTTATTTTATATGTATCGGTAATTAAAGTTGTACGAAATATGGCTAGGAGAGAAGTAAATTACAAATTTGTAGAAGAACATTTATTTAAGATAAAAATTCACTCGGTGCACAAGAATGCTAAAATATAAGGCTTAAAAATCGAATTTGTTTCTAGATATTTCCAGCTTTCTTTTCTGTAGAAAGAAATAAAAAACAATTACGATAATTATCATTAGATTTTTTGTTATTTACGTTCCAACTTCTGTCCGTTAGTTACATTGCGCACCACGACACATGTCTGAACTTCACGATGAATACGTTGGTAGTGATACTTTGTGGGTTACATGCTAACGCCAGCATCACAATTACCGATAACATCCACAGGGTCAAAAAATTGCTTTTTTTTCAGCGTGATCTAGCACCGAAACTTTTCGTCAGAAAACTAATTTTTTTATGAAATTTGTCGAAATAGGCCTACTTGTATTTTGTAACTGGTTTTATTTCTGATAAAATGAATAGTTTCTGAGAAATCGAGTATGGGCGAGGAATTTTCTTTCTCGTTTTGGCCGGGAAATCAAAAAATTGCCTTTATTTAGCGCGCTCTAGCGTTAAAATTATTTGTCATAAAACAAACGTTAAAGTATGTATTTTTAAGGAAATTTAACTGCTTTCATTTTGTAACTGCGTTATTTTTAATAAAATGCGCGTTTTTTGAAATATAAGCAAAAAACTGACTTTCGTGACCTTCGAACTGAAATAACTCTCTGAGCGTGCATGAGATTTTATGAGACTTTTCAGATAAATTTTAGAATGCCAAAGTAAAGCATTTTGCAAATTTTCAGCTTGCCATCTTTCATTCCGAGGTTAGCTTTCCCCCCCCTTCTTATTTGAATGGACTAAATGTGCCTCTGAAATACTGCAAATTTAATGAAGTGGCCAGATATATTTGCTGTTTCAATTATATATTAGGCTCAGATCAAGGATATGGGGAGACTACGCCATGAAACTAACATGACCGACATTTTTTTTCCTGGAATTAGTCCTGTAGATAGGTAATTACATAAGAAATCACTTTGGTATGAAGCAGGATCGTTTTTCTTCCAAAATGCAATTTATTGCCCTTTTGATAATTTTTAGTGACGTAAAAATTTTTGAAATCACAAAAAACCCTTTTTATACATTTGTTGTTTTTAGCATTCATGTTCATAATGTGCTTTTTCGTGTATAATAGTCTACTCTCTACAACTATGTAATTAGTATTTTTCCATACCTCTTACCATTTTTGAGATAAAATCTCTGACACTGATGTTTTGCACCAGATGGTGATATAAGTGGTCTCATCTAGTAGTGTAAAGCCACTTTAATATACCTAGACACAGCTTTCGATATTAAGCTTCAGTCATTCGACATTTCAAATTGTGAGAATAGACTTCAGTGGGCGTCCTGTATACATATTAAAATTAACAAATACTAAGTAAAAAATAACAAACGTATAAACATAACAAAAATCAAAAATTAGAAAATTTAATTCATTGTTTAAAATTAAGCTTATATTATTTTTCAAAAACACATAGTAACATTCGCAAATAGAAAAAAAATCTGATTTCCTAAAAAACAAAGTATTCTAACTTCATAAAAAGAAAAATTGATTTAAATCTAACTGAAATATTTATAAAGTAAAAGAATCCTGGGATACTGTATCTATTCGGAACATCAGTTAAATTCAATATGTCACAAGGAAAAGAACTTTACTGAATTTCCAGAAAGTTTTAATAATATATTACTAGAGAAAAATAGACTCTATCTTACATTCGTAGAGAATATAGTATAGTTATAAAAGTATGAAAAAGTAAATGGTTTCGGAAATGCGCACAAATATATCCGGATACAATGTCGTATAATGTGTTAGAATCTCTGTTGTTTAGATTGAATTATTAACGAAAAAGGTTTTTTTTATATGTTACGTTTTGAAGTATATTTTTCGTAAAAAATAATATGATTGTATTAGCTTTAGTGCTTTTTGTTTGGAAGATTTGAATTTATTGATAACTTTTCGATATATTTGATTTTCTGTTTTATATCAACATAGTTTAAAATATAAATCGTATTTTTTAAAAAATCCTATTTCCAAATGTTACTCCATTCTTGTTATGCGTACCCATAGCTTTACTCTGCGTGTCTGCGGCGGAGAGCAAATATATCTCTTAAACACTGTAAAGAAATGTTAGAGAAATCTGCATTTTCTCTTAGAATTTAATACTTTTACATTACTCGAAAATATTAAATTTTCTCTGTTTATTAAAATAAAGGAAAAAATATATTTTTTAAATTTTAAAACCAACGGTTAATAGATGTTCTCTTCGGGCTTCTACAATGTAAATTGAAAACTTCTCCTGTCCATAAAATTTTAACACATAAATGAAAAACAAAATGAAAATACTTTTCCACACAGAATTTTGAGGAATATGTGTGTTCCCTATCATAAAATTCTTAGTTGTCAGTTTTGCTAGGGCTATATATTTGGTAAACTTTGGTAACATATTTGGTAAACTAGACCAAATATGTTAAAAATAAAACATGTATTGTATGTATGTATGTGTATGTATATGTATATGTTTGTATGCATGCATTTTTTAATTCTTATCTATCGTTACTTAAATCTGCACGAGATATGGAGAGGAGGGGAGACAAATGAATCACAATGTCGAGTTTCATTTATTTCATACGAAAACAAACTCTGATTAAATGTTACAAACAATAAACTTAAAAATTGAAATTATTATTAAAGATTTCCAGTAGTATTGTGTGTAGAAAAAATCGAGAAAAATAAATTACAAATTTATTTTGATTATTAAAAGATTCTTTGTTTTTTTTACGTTCAAACTCCTGTCTTTAGATACATAAGTTGCTGAAGGAGTCACATACCGTATTTACTCGTGTATAGGGCGCACCCCTACTTTACAAGTAAAAATGGCGATTTCTTAAAATCTCGTATATAAGGCGCACAATAAATTTGATACGCTAATGAAGAATGACCAAATAAATTTCAGTTTAAAAAAAAATCCAAACAAACGTTACACCAGACAAGAAAACAAGACGAAAATGCATTTTTAGACTTCGGGTTGTAAGAGAATGACGGGAAATAGGTATGAGTGACGGTAAAGAGAACTGCTAATTAGCGTTTAGATAATGACATTAGCTATGTTGTATAAAAAACTGCAAGGAATGAAATACATATGCAGTAATACTTCAATTAAGTAACATTTTCCGAGTTTTAATATCTTCTTTGAATAATTTCTTGTTTCATATGTCTATTGTTCGACTGCATCCAAGAGTAAAAAATTATTCCGTGTTTATGGCGCACCTAGGAGTTTTGCCCTAATTTTTTTGGAAAAAAAAGCGCGTCTTATACACGAGTAAATACGGTATATATCTGCTGTTTGAGGTATCTATTAGTGTTACATGAAGATACGAGGACCTACTCCACGAAACCAATATGCCCGATCACTGTTTCCTGAAATTAGTCCTGACAATTGGTAATTCCGTGAAAAATCGCAGTACTATGAAGCAGGCTCGTTTTCAGTCCAAAAGGTAATCTATTCTGCTTCGTTAAATGTGTGCGACGTCAGAGTTTAGTGAATCAGGAACAAACATATGGCCGTTTAGCACGTTCTGTTTTTAGCATTCATGTTCGCAATGTGTTGTTTTACACGAGTAAATACGGTATATATCTACTGTTTGAGGTATCCATTAGTGTTACATGAAGATACGAGGACCTACTCCACGAAACCAATATGCCCGATCACTGTTTCCTGAAATTAGTCCTGACAATTGGTAATTCCGTGAAAAATCACAGTACTATGAAGCAGGCTCGTTTTCAGTCCAAAAGGTGATCTATTCTGCTTCGTTAAATGTGTGCGACGTCAGAATTTAGTGAGTCAGGAACAAACATATGGCCGTTTAGCACGTTCTGTTTTTAGCATTCATGTTCGCAATGTGTAGTTTTACACGAGTAAATACGGTATATATCTGCTGTTTGAGGTATCCATTGGTGTTACATGAAGACACGAGGAAGCTACTCCACGAAACCAATATGCCCGATCATTGTTTCCTGAAATTAGTCCTGACAATTGGTAATTCCGTGAAAAATCACAGTACCATGAAGTAGGCTCGTTTTCAGTCCAAAAGGCTGAAAACGAGCTGCTGCTTTTTCTGCTTCGTTAAATGTGTGCGACGTCAGAGTTTAGTGAATCAGGAACAAACATATGTCCGTTTCGCACGTTCTGTTTTTAGCATTCATGTTCCCAATGTGTTTTATTTTTCTTACTAAATTGATGATACTCTACATCTTTGTCATTATTATTCTTTCACATAACACATATACTTTTTTATGAAAACGCTAAAAGAGCCGTTTTGCTCCAGTTGGCGCTATAAGTGGTATCTTCTAGCAGAACATAGCCGTAATACTGTACTTAGGCACCATTTTTATGACTATAACTGCAGCCACCCGTCAGTTAAAATTGTGGAAACAGACTTTATTGGACACCCTATATATAAAAATATATGTGTATATGGTCTTAGTTTAGGTGTTGACGGCCGATTATCAACACAAGGGATACAGGACCTAAAGAAGGGATGTCCGGTACTACTTGGTTATCCCGTTGACCCACTTCGCCAAATTATACAAATCGCCATATTTATAGCCAAATTATGCACACTGACATAATTTTTAAATAACAAAAAATCGAATAATAAACTGAAGGTTAATAAAAATACATATAAAAAGTCGAAATAAAAACCCCTTAATGACATTTAAAACACGTGGAGTATTTAATGTCATTGAATGAGACATTCACGATCATCAATTATTGGCATTTAATCTTATAATTTAACAATGATTTTTTTTGTTGACGGGATAACTAAGTAGTATAGGATGTCCTCCGTGAAGGTATTTCTAAGAGAACCTAACCCGTATTTACGCAAGGAAATCCAAGGTTCGAAGAAAACCACGGAAAACTTCAAACGAGTAGGACAACGGGTCCGGTTGAGTTCGAACCCAGCACTTCCCTTCTATCAACTTTGAGACCAGAACCTGTGAGCCACTGATGGGGCTATATATACATGTGTGTGTGTGTGAATAATAATAAATACTATATAAAAAATAACAAATATGTAAAAAAACTCGTAAAAATAGTAAAAGCTAATTTACTGCTTAGTATGGAAAAAAAGTAAATTTATATTATTTTTCAAAGACACGTAGTAACATTCGGAAACAGAAAAAATGTATTTTCCTAAATAACAAAGTATGCTAACTTCAGAAAAAGAAAATTTGATTTAAATCTAACTGAAATATTTATAATGTAAAAGAATCCCCGAATACTGTAAGTATTTGGAACATCAGTTAAATTTAATATGTCACAGAGAAAATAACTTTACTGAATTTCCAGAAAGTTTTAATAATCTATATCTAGAGAAAAATAGAGTATCTTTCGTTCGTAGAAGATATAGTATAGTTATAATAGTATAAAAAAGTAAATGGTTTTGGAAATACTCACAAATATATCCGGATAAAATGTCAAATAATGTACTAGAATCTCTGTTGTTTAGATTGAATTATTAACGAAGTAGAATATTATTTATATGTTATGTTTTGAAATATATTTCCGTAAAACATGATATCATTGTATTAGCTTTAGTGCTTTTTTTCGAAATATTTGAATTTATTTATCATTTGTCGATATTGTACTAAATTGTTTAGTTTCATAGTAAAGTAGTTTAAAAATATCAGCCGTATTTAAAAAAAGAAATGTTAGTTGCAAACTATGCTTCTTACGCGTTCCTCTACGTACCGGTTGCGGAGAGCAAATAATTCACTAATACATTGTAAAATGAGATGAAAAATAGGTGAAATGTGTATTTTAACTGAAATTATGTCTGCACAATGTACAGAAAAAGATGCAAGTCTTCAAATCTAATTTTTGACTAGCCCTAGTTTTGCGCAACAAAACTAGTTTTTGTAATCCTACAGACATCTGTAGCTTTACAAAAGAATCTACTAATATTACAGAAATCTTCCTAAAATTTTATACAGTTGCATAAAAAGCTCCAAACATACCAGAGGTCTAACAAGCATTTAGTAGCCTAACATATTTTTGAATTTACTGTGCAAATCTGCGTCTGTTACATGAATTTGTGTTTTTCTTTTTACATAAATTTTTCTAGGTATCCCAGCTGTTAACTTTATAGACTTTTTTATGTGTAGTATGAGGATATTAAAACAATTGGGCAGTTCCAACGTAATTTATTTCTTTAGAGTAGAAACTGACAACCATTTTTTTTTCTTCCATCACCCCATTTAATTGTAGCTTTACAGAATGAATTTACTTTTTTTTATGTATATGACAGACGTGATGTCTGTCGTCAGACGTGTTATGTATATGACAGACTGCGACAGACGTGTTATGTATATGACGGTGACAGGCACGTTGACCTTCTAGGCACCGACTCCAGAAAATCAAATAAATGTACGTAAATATAGTAATACACACGATAAACACTACGCTCTCAATTTAATTTCTTATTACAATTATGTAAGGAAATTATTTCTCACTCTTCAGTATATTTTGAAGCCGGATCAATTTTTGATAGAAAACTTTATTTTTCTCTTTATAGTTAAAAATTAACGATATTCTGAATTCGGTTGATCAAAATTATAATACAGGAAATATTATTGTAAAGAATCACGTTTGTCAGGAGTGGGGTTCGAACACGCGATCTCTTTCTTCAAGAAGAAGAACTTATGTCTGTCGCCTTAGACCGCTCGGACATTCCGTGCGCACTCTATTCATCGAACTTATTGAACACTTTTAATTGGCGAAAAATCACTGACTATTAATTTTTGCCTAATTACTAAAAAAGTACTGAATCAATTTCGATGAAATGTGAATCTAAACCATTCTCGAGTCCATTGGAACACACACACAAATTTTCATTAAAATCGGTCCAGTCGTTTAGGAGGAGTTCAGTGACATACACATGCCCAGACGATTTATATATATAAAAATAACCAATAACCTTTAATTACGTACAGGGTATAATAGAGATGCCACTTAATTAGGAATGCCTTAAATAACTTGTCAATCCTTCTTCACATATATTGGCTCAAACTTCCTCACATAACCCTTTTCTAACGAAATAGCCCATTGTTGTGTTATGCCTAACTTTTTGTACAAAATTTATGCGTGGGATGAACGCTCAATAAGTCTGCATTACTTAAAACCTACTTACTTAAATTACTGTAATATATATTTTGTTTAAAAAAAGCATAGAAAATCTTACGAAAAAACAATAATTTTTTATTCAAATGTCTCACAATTGATTTTATCACACCTATTTCGATTATGTGTATAAAAAAGACAATTGTTTAAGCATTCCAGTAGATATGGTTCACAGCTGTTGGTAAAACACTGATATCCTTTTAAATATCAAAACTGAGGTGTTGATCAAGTATCCCGTATGGTCAACCCTATTTATATTTAAAGTGGCTCTAAAACAGTGAGTTTGTATTTGCATACAATATTTAAGATGAAACTATTGCTATGGTCACACGTGACTGCCTCAAAAGTGAGCTAAACCCATGTAATCTTATATTTAATACATTTGCATAAACCTAAGCAACATTTAAATAGTTTGAATTCATTACATAAAGTCCAGAGGTAATATTTACATGTAGCTTTTCTTATTAGAAAGAATGTATTATTTAAATGCCAGTATTAATTTTTAAAATTATAAAAGTAGAAAAGATGCATATCATAGTAGAAAAATACTTCATAGCTTTAAATTATGCTTTATAAATGTACTCGAAAAATATTCCCTAAAACTTATAATATAACAATAATTGATACATCGCAACAAGAGAGCGCCATTATTTGATTGTAAGAAGAAAATTAAAACTAATTAAGAAAATCGGCTTAAAGAAAGTATTTTACTTGTTACATCAACCACCGTGTAATTAACTATTGATTAATATGCTTTAACTGAAAAGAAAAAACTTTTTAAAATGTTTATGTTTCAAATTTGTCCTGTAATGGAACATGGGGAGGAGAATGTATCTGTAATGATTCATTCTGAATACCTAATGGATATTTATTTAGTTTTTCTTATAGTTAGCTGGATGTATAAAAAATATTATTAAATGTAAGAAGCAGATTATAGTTTATTTTATTAGCCATTTACTTCTTCTACCTGAATAGGGACGGTCAAAAAAACTTTATTTACTCAGATACTGAAATTTTTTTAATACAACTAATGTGTAACTGAAAATTAAACTTAATTGTCATAAACTTTTCGATTATATAAGGAATAATGTTAGTACGGAAAAGTTATGTATTAACAATAATTATAATTTATGATGTTAAAAAACGAAATAGTTTATTGATTTAAAAATATTTTCTACTAAGTCATATGACCCGTGTAAAGCCAAATAATATTTTTTTAAAGTAGAGCAAAAATCTTAAAAATGAAAGATCTAGATTTTATGGTTATTTTTATATATCGATAGTTAAAATTGTATGAGATGTGCTAAGGAGATATGTAAATACGAATTTGTACAGCATCATTGATTTAATATAAAAATTCACACTGTGCACATGAATGCTAAAAATATGAGACTTAAAAATCGAATTTGTTTCTAAATGTTTCCAGCTTCCTTTTCTCTAGAAAGAAATAAAAAACAATTATGATAATTATCGCAAGATTTTTTGTTATTTACGTTCAAACTTCTGTCCGTTAGTTAGATTGCGCATCTTGACATTTGTCTGAACTTCACGATGAACACGTTGGTAGTGATAGTTTATGGGTGACATGTTAACATAAGCATCCATAATGTGCCTTTAAAATCCTGCAAAGTTGATGGAGTCAGTTTCAAATCTTCCATTGGAATCACATCAAGGATATACGGAGACTACTTAACGAAACTACTCTGCCCGAGCCTTTTTTTTTCTGGAATTAATCCTGTCGATTGGTAATTACATGGGAAATCACTGTGGTATGAAGCAGGCTCATTTTTCTTCCGAAGTGTAATTTATTGTGCTTTTGATAATTTTTTGTGACGTCAAAATTTTTGAAATCACGAACAAACATACACTGATTACACTTACTTTTTTCAGCATTTATGTACACAATGTGCCTTTTCGTGTTTAATAGACGATGCTCTAGAAATTTCTTATTAGATTCTTCACATATATCTTACCATTTTGAGGTAAAATAACTGATATTGCCGTCTTGCACTACATGGCGATATAAGTAGTACCATATACTAACGTAAAGTCACAAAAATATACCTAGACACCAATTTTAACAATAAGCTTCAGCCATTCGGCATTTCATATTGTGAGAATAGACTTCAGTGGGCATCCTGTATAGATATGAAAAATAACAAATACTATACAAAAAAAATAACAAATATATAAACATAACAAAAAGTAAACATAATAAAATCTAATTTATTGTTTAAGATAGAAAAAAATAAGCCTATAATATATTTTTTTTAAACATATGAGTAACATTCGCAAAAGATAGAAGAAAATTAAACCTATATTAATTTTCAACAAGTAAGAAAAATCATGTGTGATTATAAAGCAATTTCCAACACTTAATGAAAACTTTAACAAAACTTTGTTATTTAGGGAAATAATAGTGTATAGCCAAATGTACCCAAATATGTATTCCAGTACTTTTGAAAAGCCCTGTATTTCATATGTCAGTTGATATAATAAGAAAATTTAGTTTAGCAAGAAAATACCCAATAGCTTGAAATTTCTTTTTCAGTAATTCATACTATTAGATGGAAACATACTTGAATACTTTTGTTCAGCCCTGTAGTTTACATTGTACCTTTATTACACGTCAGCATTAGGCTAAAATTTATTGTAAACTAAAACACTTTTAAAACAACTGAAATCACATTCTCATAAATCATCATTCATAAGCGTCTATGTACCGAATTCTTTGCGTGGCCCTGTACATCCTTTTATCTATATTCTGCAAACATTTCTCAGTAAATTGAGTGAAGCTCAGCGTAAAAATACATAGCTTATTTAAGAACCACGCTTAAATAATTTACGCTTATATTCAGTAACGTTGGTGAGCTCTTTTGGGTAGCCCTGTATATCAACTACAGTCCACTCTATCTAATCCGCAACCCTATAATCCGCAAACGCCTATAATCCACACTATATTTTAGATATAAACAAACAATTAAAATCTCCTTTTTTTAACCAAGATGCACACTTTGATCATAATAAAATCTGTATGGATGAATTTAGAAATTTTTAATGCATTTCTGCATTCATTAGAAGAAAATGTTTTACATATCTTAAAATTAACTATTCAGACTGCTATATTCTGAGCACATTTGCTGGCTATATAAAAGATAAAATAGCTCTTGAGGATAAATATCTTATTTTTTTTTTTTTAGGAAAAACAAACTTATGTTATTGATCAAGAAATCCTAACTCTTAAAGGTATCAAGATTAAATTGCATAGCATAAATAAAAAAAAGATAAAACAAACCATCACTGTAATGTTTGATAGATTTAAAAATAAAAAGAAATGTTTTCCATTAATTTTGTATTATTATATTATTTAAATATGTTCCTATTGATTATAGCTTTTTATGCATAAAAAAGTATTTTTTTTCCTTTCTGTGTTATTTATTTGCTGTATATTTACTACATTTGTTGATAAATTCCAAATATTAGAATGTAAACAAAGAAATGACCTATAATCTGCAAAATTCTATAATCCGCAAAACCCTAGGTCCCAACTTGTGCGGATTAGAGGGAGTGTACTTATAACATTTAAACACACCATATAATGTGCATGTATTTAGCGAAATATAAACGAGCATATCATAATTAAAATGCATTTCATCCCTTCATCAGCCATCATCGGACACATATACGGTACTTCGGAAAGAATATACTATTTGAAATCTTTTGTATGGTCCTGTAAATGCTATGTACTTCATATTATGCAAGACAGTAGCGTATAATTTATATTAAGCTTCAGTGACATATATCAATTTTTTTTATACACGAAGCAGTTTAATATATTTAAAATATGTCACACACAATTCCCCCTTTTATCATTATCTAATGGAATTCTTTTGTTTGGTCCTGTAAATGAATAATAGCTATATTTTCACCTTATATTTTATAGAATTCATATTTTAATATATTTGACAGGGTATAACATCTTTAAAATTCCTTTGAAACGATTTTTCCCCATAGGCCGTAATGTGATGGGAAAATTTTGATTTGTCCTGTACATAAACTAATCATGGTAGATACTTCATTTTCAATAGGGTTCGTGCTAAGGTAAACGTCAATAACGTCCTAAAATTTCATGGCAATCCGAGTATATTTACGGGAGTTAGAGCGCGGACAGACGGCCATCCGGATATCCGGCCAGACGGACGGACAAACCGAATGCATAAGCACTTTTCAACTTTGTTGGAAAGTACTAAAAACACACAGTAACATTCGCAGATAGAAAAAATATGCTTTCCTAAATAACAAAGTATGCTAACTTCAGAAAAAGAAATTTGATTTAAATCTAACTGAAATATTTATAAAGTAAAAAAAAATCCCAAAATACTGTATCTATTTGGAACATCAGATAAATTCAATATATCACAAGGAAAAAAACTTTACTGAATTTCCAGAATGTTTTATAATATATATCTAGAGAAAAATAGACTCTATCTTACATTCGTAGAGAGTATAGTATAGTTATAAAAGTATGAAAATATAAATGGTTTCGGAAATACGCACAAATATATTCGGGTAAACTGCCGTTTAATGTACTAGAGTCCTTGTTGTTTAGATTGAATTATTAACGAAAAAGTATATTTTTCATATGTTATGTTTTGAAACATATTTTCCGTAAATCATGGTATGATTGTATTAGCTTTAGTGCTTTTTGTTTGTTATATTTGAGTTTATTGAGCACTTGTTGATATATTTTATTTTTTCATTTCATACGAAAGTAGTTTAAAATATCAATCGTATTTAAAAAAGGAAAAAAAAGAACCTTGTTCCAAACTACATTTGTTACTTGTATCCGCAGTTTTCTTGCATACTGGTTGCAGATAGCAAATAATTTACATATAAATTTTAAAGTTGGAGAATTCTGTAATCAAAGTAGAAATATATCTAAACACTTTTAGAAAAAGATGTAAATCTACAAAACTAGTTTTTGAAAAATTTACAGAAGTACGTAGGTCTACAATATAGGCTACTCAAATTACAGAAATCTTATTAAAATTTTATATGTAACCTCGATTGCAGTTGCATAAAATGTTTTAGGAATCCCTGTTCCCTAATAAGTTTTTAGTATCCTAAAAGATTTTGGGATTTACAGTGAAAATTTGTATTTGTTACATGAATTTGCGTTCTTGCCTACACGTAAAATGATTTTGGTATTCGAGTTTACTAGAAAATTCGTATGAACTTTATAGATTTTTAGTTTGTAGGGCAGTAAAAAAGGGATTAAAAACACATGGCAATATCTAACGTAATTTATTTGTTTAGAAGTGAAGCTAATGTTAAGAAATCGCACTTAAAGCTTTTCTACAAAATTTTGCGCAAGACACTATAATATTTCATAAATGAATCATTCCAGTTTACTAAAAACCTCTTAATAATCTAAGAGATTTTTTAATTTATTTAGCAAATCTCTTACCAATTTTGAGATAAAATGTCTGACATAGCCGTTTTGCACCAAATTGCGATATAAGTGGTCTCATATAATAGCGTAGTCACAAAAATATACCAAGACACCACTTTTAATAATAAGCTTCGGCCATTTGGCATTTCAGATTGTGAGAACTGACTTCAGTGGGCATCCTGTATATCGATGAAATATAACAAGTACTAAGTAAACAAATAAAAAACATATAAACTGAACAAAAAGTAAAAAAAAAAAATAAATAAAATCTAATTTATTGTTTAAAATTTATTGTTTAAAATGTATTGTTTAAAAAATTAAGCTTATATTATTCTTTAAAAACACATTTGGTAACATTTGGTAACATTCGGTAAACATATAAAAAATTAAACTTATACTATTTTTCAAGAGCACATAGTAACCTTCGCAAACAGAGAAAATCTGTTTTTCTAAATAACAAACTATACTAACTTCAGAAAAAGAAAATTTGATTTAAACCTAACTGAAATATTTATAAAGTAAAAGGATACTGGAATTCTGTATCTATTTTGAACATCAGTTAAATTCAATATGTCATAGGGAAAAGAACTTTACTGAATTTCCGGAAAGTTTTAATGATATATATCTAGAGAAAAATAGACTCTATATTACATTCGTAGAGAATATAGTATAGTTATAAAAGTATGATAAAGTAAATGGTTTCGGAAGTACGCACAAATATATCCGGATAAAATGTCGTATAATGTAGTAGATTTTCTGTTGTTTAGATTGCATTATTAATGAAAAAGTATATTTTTTATATGTTATGTTTTGAAATATATTTTCCATAAAACATGATATGATTGTATTAGCTTTAGTCCTTTTTGTTTGGAATATTTGAATTTATTGAACACTTGTCGATATATTTCTTTTTTTTTTCAATTCATAGTAAAATAGTTTACAGTATCAGTTGTATTTATTTTTTAATCCTTGTTTCAAACTACAGTTGTTATTCATACCCACAGCATTTCCCTGCATACTGGCTGCAAAAATCAAATAATTCACATATATAGGATGGACGAGTCCTTACTGTAAATAAAAACTATTCTCTGACAGTCACATACATTTATTATCAGACGAACAGGACAAAAACACAGAAACAAAAAATAAAACATAGATTCATTCGTCAAAACAATCTTTAAAAAGTCTTAATACGTCGTAAATATTTTAGTTCTTAAAAGAATCGTGTTAAATCGTCGTTTTTAATTCGTTGGAATCATCTCTTTAGCTTTTTATCACCGTCGTTAGCTATCGTCGAAAAACGTTCTATTTACATTTTCTTCCTCTCAATCCTGACCACACAGCTTCGATGTTTCCCGTTTCTACTTTTAATCTCGAAGCAGAGTTCGGAGAGTGGTGGAGGGAAATACATTCCAATGCAGGTGCAGCAGAGAGAGAGTGTAGCCCACATGCGGGAGTATATCCCACACATATACTTTGTAAAGTTAGAGAAATCTGTAATCAAAGTAGAATTATATTTGTAAACTGTAAAAAAAAAGAAAAAAAAAAAAGATGTAAATCTACAAAACTTGTTTTTGCAAAGCTACAGAAATCTGTAAATCTACAAAATACGCTACTAAAGTTACAGAAATTTTATTAAAATTTTATCTGTAAACCCGGTTGCAGTTGCATAAAAAGCCTTAGGAATCCCTGTTTCCTAATAAGTTTATAGCATCCTAAAAGGTTTTGGGATTTACAGTGAAAATTTGTATTTGTTACATGAATTTGTGTTCATGCCTAAACGTAAAATGTTTTTGGTGGTTTCCTAGAAAATTCTTATTAACTTTATAGATTTTTGGTATATAGTGCAATAGAGGAGGATTAAAAATATATGGGAATTTCTAACATAATTTTTTTGCTTATAGGTGAAACTGTTATGAAGGAAAAAAAAAAGCTTTCCTATGGAAAATTCCATAAAAAAGCTTAAAGCTTTTTTGTGGAATTTTCCGTATGACGCTATAATATTTCATAAATGAATCATTCCAGTTTCCTAAAAAGTTCTTAATAATCAAAAAGATTTTTGGAGTTACTGCGCAAATCAGCATTTATTAGATGGATTTGTGTCCTTGTCTTTACATAAAGTGTTCTAGGCATCCCAGTTCCTTAGAGACTTTTTATTGATTTTAAACATTTTTTTCAGCGTTTTAAGAAGTTTCTAAAAAAATGTGATGAGTTCCAACGTAATTCATTTTCTTGGAGGTGAAAGTAAAACAAACAAATAGGGCTCAAAGCTTTTGTAATAAATTTTCCGATTTCACCTTAATATTTCGCAAATAAATCATTCCAGTTACATAACAAGCTTTTAGTAAAATAGCAGATTTTCGGATATTCTGTGCAAATCTGTATCTGTTACATGAATTTGTGTTATTTCCCTTACATAAATTTTTCTAGGCATCCCGTTTCCTAGAAAATTCTTATTAAATTTGTACATGTTTTTCTTTTTTCCAACAGTGTAGTAAGAAGGGATTAAAAACTTGTGTTAAGTTCAACTTAATGTATTTTTTAGAGGTGAGACTAATACTAAGAAATGAGGCTTAAAGCTTCTTTACTAAATTTTCCGTATGAGACTATGATATTTAATTAATGAATAATCACAGTTTCCTAGGCAGCTTTTAGTAACCTAACAGATTTTTGTATCTACTGAGCAAATCTATGTCTGTTAGATGAATTAGTTTTCTTGACTTTATATAAAATGTTCTAGGTATCCCAATTTTCTAGATAATTCTTATTATTTTTATAGACTTTTCTTAAATAGTGCAGTAAGAGGAAATTAAAAACTTGTGCTAAGTTCCAAAGTAATATATTTTCTTAGAGGTGAAGCTAGCATTAAGAAATGGGGCTTATAGCTTCTCTACTAAATTATCCGTATGACATTATGATATTTCATAAAAATCACCCCCGTTTCTAGCTGTCTCTTAGTAACCTAACAGATTTTTGGATTTACTGTGCAAACCGGTATCTGTTACATGTTTGTTTTAATTTTTGTTTTTGCCTTTACAAAAATTTTCTAGAGAGGACCAATTAAATTGGATAGAAAATTCATATGAATGTTACAGATTTTTTTTATTACAATGTATTAAGAGGTTATTAAAAACTTGTGATCAGTTTCAACGTAATTTATTGGCTTAGAGGTGAAGCTAACACTCAGAAATACACTGTAAAAAATGGCTGCAGTGACTTTACTGCAGTTAATATTCCAGGCAATGTCACTGCAAAACGGGCTTTTTCCTAGATTAACGGACTTTATTTAAACGGGTTTGCCCGTAAAACATAAAATTTTACGGAAGTTCGATGTTTATCTGAAAAATTCCGTAAATTTACAGAAGTATTCACAGAAATGCTCCGTAAATTTATAACTTTATTTTACAGTGTATACTTAAAACTTCGTTACTAAATTTTCTATATGAAACTCATAGGAAATTCATATATGCATACGTTGCATAAAGAAATCGCGATACCGTTATTAAACAACCTCGAAAAAAATTGGGATTTTTTTTTTTTTTATACTTCTTTTGATTTTAAATAAAAGATTGCTTCAATGCCATTATTTAGGTTATACAAGTGTGTGTAACATACATAGATTTACTTTGTAAAATCGGGAGCTAAATATTGCATCTTTTAAAATAATTGGGATTTCTCTTTAAGTTCGTTATTCTATCAATTGAAAGATTAGACTAATGATTTGACTAATTCCAACATTTTGTTTAAACATGCTTATTATTATTTAATAAGTTAACTACTTGTATTATAGTACTTATTTTAAATTCTAAAAAATATAAATTAAAACTTTAAAAACAGCAAATATTGTTTTATTTGACTGCTTAGATGTTTCAACTCTACACGAAATATTTTCAAAACAAACAAATAAACTATTCAAAAATAACAAACTCGTTGAAATGCCGTCATTAAATTTTCTACTTTTTTTTTTATTTTATGTACATAAGATTTATGGTTGTTCACATTATTTCCCCAACTATTGAGTAGCTCGGGTCATTATTTTGATATATTAAATGATACCGATAAATGATACCTGCATAATTACATATTGGATTTTTGTGTGTTACAATTTCTATGCCTTGAATATGTGTTCAACCCTTCCTCACATAAATTGGGCCATTCATCAGACATTCACGTTTCTGCATTATTTAAATTTCTATAATATATTTTATTTGAAAAAAATCTTATAAAGTATTATTCGAAAAATACAACTTTTAAATTGAAAACATCTTACAGTTTTTTTCCATTCCTATTTCGATTATTTGTATGTAAAAAAATATAATTGTTTAAGCATTCCAGTAGCTTTAATAAACCACCTATTGGTAAACATTCATATCCTTTTAAATATGAAAACTGCGGGGTTAATCAAAATTCTGGTATGCTCAACTCTACATAGTCTCCTCGATATTTAAAATGTCTCCAAAACAGTGAGTTTATTTTCCCATACAAGAAGCAGTTGTCCTTTTCATGAAGAAGACCTTGTTAAGGTCACACGTGATCATCTCATAATTTAACAAACTCATGCATTAATATAACTAAATAAATAAACAACGTTAAAGAGCAAAAATATTATAAAATAAAAGATGTTAAAAGCATACAGCCGTTTCGGGACTTCTAAAGTCCCACCATCAGTGCTAAAAAAGTGTAAAACGTAAAAGAAAGTCACATTGTTAAATAAAATAATATAAACCGTGCATTTGAGCTCACCGCTAAGGCGAACTGACCATGAAACGTCGCAAAGCAACAGTAAAAGTAAACTGGCACGCGCACTCAGAAGGAGACCAATCATATCTCTCTCCCCACTGGACGAGTCCAAATCAAGGAGAAAAGGAGGGGGGGGGGGTGATATTCCAGGAATTGAATCCAGACATCAGAAAATCCTGGAGTACTGGTCATGTCATTAACCAAATTACTAGAGTTTTTCCATATATGAAAAGCTTCCCAAAAGTCTAAATCATAAAAAGATGAACAATATTGTATTATTGAGTCTTTGGAATCCGAAGCCTCAATAATACACCTTTTCTCCTTGATTTGGGCTCGTCCAGTGGGGAGAGACATATGAATGGTCTCCTTCTGAGTGCGCGTGTCAGTTTACTGTGACTTTGCGACGTTTCATGGTCAGTTCGCCTCTGCGGCGAGCTCAGATGCACGGTTTATTTTATTTTATTTAACGATGTGACTTTCTTTTACGTTTTACACTTTTTTAGCACTGATGATGGGACTTTAGAAGTCCCGAAACGGCTGCATGCTTTTAACATCTTTTATTTTATAATATTTGTGCTCTTTAACGTTGTTTATTTATTTAGTTATATATAAGCACAAATTACAATCCTCCCCCCCCCTTTTCATGCATTAATATGTTTAATATATTTACATAAAAACATGCAACATTTAACAAGTTAGACTTCCTTACATAGAGTCTTAGTAGAAAGTTTACATATAGAGTTTCCTTTTGGAAATTAGGTATTATTTAAGTACTCGTATTAAATTTTAGCCTGATAAAAATAGATAAAATGTATGTAGAACCAAAAATACTTCACAGCTTAAATTATTTCTTCTGTATGTGCTCAAAGCTTATTCCGTAAAACGTATATTAGAATAATAATTGATGCATGGCAACAAGAAAACGCCAGTATTTGATTTTAAGGAGAAAATTAAAACTAGTTAAGAAAATCGGCTTAAAGAAAATGTTTTACGTGTTAAAACAACCGCCATGTAATTAACTATTGATCAATATTCTTTAACTTAAGGAAAATACTTTTGAAAATGTTTAAGCTTGAAATTTGTCCGGTAATGGAGCAATGGGAGGAGAATGTATCAGACTTAAAGGGTTTTTTCTCATTTAAACAACATAAAAGGTTTGTGTATCTTCTGTAGCAATTATCGAAAATTGGTTTAAAGTTAACAAAATAAATAGTTAAAATGAAATTTTAACATTGAACTCTAGTAGCTAAAATAGTTAAATCTGTAGAAAAAATCATTCAAGAAAATGTTGTTCAACAGTCACATTTTTATGAATTAATGCTTATTATTTTTCTTTTTAAAGTCGCATCTTTACAATATTAAAAATTCAAAGGTTAATAAAACAATGAAACGAAAGTTTATTTAAATATGTAAAAGTATTCTTGCACCATAATAAGCTATTTTTAATGTGATAATTTTATCCCCATTTACTATAAATTAAGGAAATTTGTCGTATAATGTTAAGGCTACCTATGTGTAGCCAGTGGTACATTGTTCAAACTCAGAAACGTGTAAAGAAATAATTACCCGAATCCTTAAAGCTCACTAAGGGAGAACTATACGATAATATACTCAAATACGACCTCATGTCAAGAAAAGAAAAAAAAAGTTTTCTTGTTAGACATTTTGTATTCTACACTCAAAGTCGTCGATGGGAATGAAAAAAAAACCGCTTCAAATTGTTCATTTTTACAATTTAACAAAATGTGATGTAGAGTGATGTACTAGACTGGATGACAAAAAAATATTTCACAAAATAAACTTCTCAACAATGGCCTGTGCAATTTTTTTAAATATATATGTATATTCTGGATTCAGCTGCTGCAAATGCTTGTGTGATTTACAAAGAAATTATCGGTGCAAATATTAAGCGTTGTTATTTTATCTTGAATTTAGCTGACAAACTGTGTGTAAATTATGTCGGCTCTAAGACGTCTCTGCTGTCAGATTAAACTCAAGATACAGGTGCACCAAATTTCTGGGCAGCAAATGCAAACATTGCTAAATCAATCGATGCCGAAATAAAACTATAGACATTTGTAGTGATTGCGAAAAGTCGTTTGTGGCTCCTTCACTTACAAAGTTATAAAGTGCGTGTTTGTAGAGAAATAATGTAAGTCCTTTTCTAAAAGTTACATTTATATATATATATATATATATATATATATATTAAATAAACTATGTTACATGAATTTCAGATATTTTGAGCAAATCATAAATTTAACATTTCAACTGTGCACTTTTGCTTATAAATTATTATTTATATTCTATATTCTTTAACTAAAATTAACATTATATGCAAAACGTTAGGCAAATAATATGATTTTATGTTATTCAAATTTTAAATGTACTTAAAACAAAGTTTGAACAAGATAAATAAATAAATAAAATAAAAATTCGCTATTTTAATCAGTAAACAGAGCGGTAATAATAACCTCCCTCGCCTTTTTAGGTTACAAACAAAGGTTTTTCTGGTCTAAAAAAACTCAATGGACTACGATTCAATTAAATTAATATGTATTTTATTTCAGGTTTATTGTATTTTCTAATTTTATTTTATGCATGTATATACTGAAGTAGAATATATGCTTATGAATTACTTTAAATATTTATTCCTACAGATAAGAAATTTCACAAACACGCTATCATATTAAACTAATGGTGTAGTTAAGCTGATACAAAATGATCATTTAAAAGAAAGGAGCAATTCTGATGATAGAGAACTTCTCTTTAGTATTATTCCCGTATTTTTAACGATTTTATCAAAGAGTCTTTCAACATTATGTTTAACATGTAATAAAAGTTAGTTGAGCAGAAATCTATATTTTTGAAGGAAATTTCACAGTTCAATAGGAGGTTTTTCGAAAAGAGTCTTGTTATTGAGACAGTTTATACATTAAGTATTTAATTTTTTTACAGCATGTTTCAAATTATGAAGTGATTATACCTTTATATTTTCCACTAAAATCACGTTTAAAAAATAATTAAACTCATAATTAATTTAAAATTTCATTTTATTGTACATACTGAAGTACAATAATATATGTTCATATGGAAATCCATTCAACATTTAGGTAATTCCTTTAAACTTTTATTCCTAAAGATGGGAAGTTTCACAAATACGCTTTCATATTGAACAAATGGTGTAGTTAAGCGGATACACAAAGATCATTTAAAAGGATGTGGCAATTCTGATGATAGAGAACTTCTCTTTAGGAATTTTTCGGACAATTCAAAGGGGTTTTAAACTTTATGTTTCACATGTAATAAATGTTAGTTGAGCAAAAATCTATAATTTTGCATGAAATATACCAGTTCAATGGGAAGGTTTTCGAAAAAAAAAATCTTGTTATAGGGGCAATTTATTTTATAAGCTTTTTTTATGGTTTAAGTGATGAAGGGATAACAATTATTTTTTTTCAACTAAAGACACGTCTTAGAGATAATTAAATACATTAAAGAATAAGGATATACATATGCACCTTAAAATTAAACAGGGCATCATTTTGTTAAAGGAAAAAAAAATGTTTTAATGGACTACGATTCAGTTTAATTAATATATATTTTATTACAGTATTTCAATTATTGATTTCTAATTTAATTCTATTATATACATGCAAATATTGAAACACACTAAAATATGTTTACACGGAATTCCACTCAGTATTTACATAATTCTTTTCAACCTTAATGCCTAAAGATACGAAATTTCACAAACACGTTTTCATAATAAATAAATGGTGCAGTTAAGTGAACAGACAAAGATCATTTACAACAAAGTGGTAATTCTGATGATAGAGAACTTCTCTTTAGCACTGTTCCAACTATTTAAACGATTTTATCAAAAAGGCTTTGAACTTTATTTTTAAAATGTAATAAAAGTTATTTGAGCAGACTCACATATCACAGTTCAATTGGAAGGTTTTTGAAAAAAATCTTGTTATAGGGGCAATTTATTTTATAAGCTTTTTTATGGTTTAGGTGATGAAGGAGTAACAACTGTTTTTTTCAACTAAAGACATGTCTTAAAGATAATTAAATGCATTAAAGAGTAAGGATATGCATATGCAGCTTAAAATTAAACAGGGTATCATTTTGTTAAGGAAAAAAAATGCTTTTAATGGACTACGATTCAGTTTAATTAATATATATTTTATTACAGTATTTCAATTATTGCTTTTTAATTTTATTCTATCATATACATGTAGATATTGAAACACACTAAAATATGTTTACACGTAATTCCACTCAGTATTTATATAATTCTTTTCAACATTTATGCCTAAAGATACGAAATTTCACAAACACGTTTTCATAATAATTAAAAGGTGCAGTTATGTGGATAGACAAAGATCATTTAAAAGAAAGTGGTGATCGTGATGGTAGAGAACTTCTCTTTAGCACTGTTCCAACTATTTAAACGATTATATCAAAATGCTCTGAAATTTATTTTTAAAATGTAACAAAAGTTAGTTGAGCATAAAATCAATAACAGATGTAATTTATCCATTATTCAATTTTGGGTGAAAAAAGTCCAGGCCAGGATTCGAACCAGGGATGTATTGGCTGAAGCCGCCAATGCTCTACCAACTGAGCTATCCCGGACACGAACACTGGACGACTATTTCACCCAATTAACCTCAACGAATAAATTACATCTGTTATAATTAATTTACCGATTGAATAATCGTGTTTCAAAATTAATCTAACATAAATTTATATTTTTGAATGAAATTTCACCGGTCAATGGGTCAGTCATTTTTTAATGTACTCTTAATGATCTTGACTTGAGTAATTCGATTACGTAACCATTTGTGTCGACAGCATGCGGCGCATAACTGCAGGAATTAAAATTTCAAATTACTAAAAAAATATACGTTGGGAATTGAACACAGCTTACCAAAAATTTTATATGCGTAGTTGATTTATGTATGATTATATATCATAGATAACTTAGGTTGATTTATGTATTTTGCGATAAAAGATAAACAAATATACAAAATACATTAAACTGAGCATCATTATCTTAAGGAAAAAAAACTTTCCTGATCTTAATGTACTCCGATATAAATAATTTAATATGTATTTTTTTTTTCAGATTTTCAATTATTATTTTCTAATTTATTTCGATTCTATACATATACATACTGAAGCACAAAAACATCTGTCTATAAAGAATTCCACTCAGTATTCAGGTATTTCCTTTAAACATTTATTACTACAGATAGGAAATTTCACAAACACGTTTTCATATTAAACTAATGATGTAGTTAAGCGGATACACAATGATCATTTAAAAGAAAATGGCAATTCTGATAGAGAATTTTTCTTTAGAATTGTTCTGACATGTCAAAGAGGCTTTCAACTTTATGTTTAACATGTAATAAAAGTTAGTTGCGCAGAAATCTATATTTTTGAATGCAATTTCACTGTTCAATGGTAAGTTTTTCGAAAAAAAACTTGTTATTGGGACACTTTATTTTATTAGCATTTTTTTTTGTTGTTGTTGTTGTTTTTGGTTCAAATGATGAAGTGAGAACAATTATTTTTTTCAACTAAAAACACGTTTTAAAAATAATTAAATACATTAGAAAGTAAGGATATGCATATGCAATTTAAAATTAACCAGGGCATCATTCTGTTAAAGAAAAAAAAAACTTTATTTTAATGGACTACGATTCAGTTTAATTAATATATATTTTATTTCAGGATTTCAATTATTAATTTCTAATTTAATTCTATTATAGCATGCACGTACGTATTGAAGCAGACTAAAATTTGTTTACATGGAATTCCGCTCAGTATTTAGATAATTCTTTTCCAAATTTATGCCTAAAGCTAGGTAATTTCACAAACATGTCTTCATATTAAACAAATGATGTAGTTAAGTGAATACACAAAGACCATTTCAAAGAAAGTGTCAATTCTAATGATAGCGATCTTCTCTTTAGCTTTATTCCGAAAATTAAAACTATTTTATCAAAGAAACGTTGAACTTTATGTTTAACATGTACTAAAATTTATTTGAGCAGAAATCTATATTTTTGAATGAAATTTCACAGTTTAACAGTTTTTCGAAAAGAGTCTTGTTATTGGGACAATTTATCTTTTAAACATTTTTATTTTTTTAAATATGGGTTCAAATGATGAAGTCTAAAAACACGTTTTCAAGAATAATCAAGAGTATATTTAATTTAAAATATTAAAAAAGTTTTTTTAATTGACTTTCTCTGTTATAAAAAAAGTAACTAATGCTGTCACAGCAGCTGATAATGAATTGAATTTTTTATACAGGAATTCTTTTTTGGCTAATATTCAAAAAAATACTGCATCCAAATTTAATACAATTTGTGGAACTATACAGAAATGATTGAAAAATACGCTGATCGAGGAATTTTTTATATCGAATATTTTTCAAAGAGTTATTCAGTTTTAAAGTTGGTCAAAATCGTTCCATTAAAGAAGTTTTATAGCAACAAAAACTCTAGATAGGACTATAATTTTTTTTTCTGAAGATATTTATTAAACGTTCGTTCCAGTTGCAGATTGCATTTTTTTGCGGGGAGGGGTTTTTATTTCAATATTAAATTGCAATTTTCATAAATTCGAGGCATGTTTCTTACTGATATTTTAGAAAAATGTATTATTTTAAATTATTGCCATCTAAAAAAATAGCGAAAGTGATGATATTTAAGATAATTTGAGCAAATCAAGAACTTAACCTTTCAATTGTAAATAAATATATGTATATATATTTGTAATTTTTGTTAATAAATGATTATATATATTATATTTTATTTAATTAAAATCAACATTATATATAAAACGTTAAACAAATAATATGGTATTATGCTATTCAATGAATAAATGTACTCAAAAAGCGTTATTTTTGGTTAATAAACAAACACAGCGGTCAAAACCTCTCTTCGTCTTTCTAGATATAAGAAAATTGCCGAGTTTCGCATGTTAAAGCAGAAATAATATTTTTTAAATCTTAATGGATTACATTTAATTAATTTTATATGTAGTTTATTTCAAGTTTTCAATTTTTTTCTAATTTGATACTATTCCATACATGTACATGCTGAAGTGCAATAATATATATTTATATGGAATTCCACTCAACATTTAGGAAATTCCTTTGAACATTTATCGCTAAAGATGTTAAATTTCCTCAAACACGCTTTCATATTAAATTAATGGTGCAGTTAAGCGGATACACAAAGAACATTTAAAAGAAAATGGCAATTCTGATAGCGAACTTCTCTTTAGCATTGTTCCGACAATTCAAAGTGGCTTTCAAATTCATGTTTAACATGTAATAAAAGCTACTTGAGCAGAAATCTATATTTTTTAATGAAATTTCACATTTCAATGGGAAGTTTTTTGCAAAAAAAAAATCTTGTTATTGAGACAGTTTATTTTATAAGCTGTTTTTTTTGGTTCAAATGATGAAGTGAGAACAGTTATTTTTATACAAAAAACACGTTTTACAAACAATTAAATGCACTGAAGTCTAAGAATATGCATATACAGTTGAAATTTAAACAGAGCATCATTCTGTTAAAGAAAAAAATCTTCATTTTAATCGAAAACGATTCAGTTTAATTAATATATTTTTTATTTCGAGAGTTCATTTATTATTATCCAATTTAATTCTATTATATACATATACACATTGAAATACATTTAAATATGTTTCCAATAAATTCCACTCAGTATTTAGATAATTCTTTTCAACATTTATGCCTAAATATGGGAAATTTCACAAGCACTTTATCATATTAAACTAATGATGTAGTTAAGCGGATACACAAAGGCCATTTAAAAGAAAGTGGCAATTCTGATAACAGAGAACTTCTGTTTAGCATTGTTCTGACAATTTAAACGGTTTTATCAAATCTTTGAACTTTATATTTACCATGTAAGGTACCCTGGGGTAATAACGCCAGGCGGGGTAATAACGCCAAGTGCTTATATTTTGCATAATTATGAAATAATCAGGTAAATGACACCCATGTGCTCTGCGCAGAAGAGTTTTGAGTCATATAAAGAGCAAAAAACAGCTTCAAGTTAATTTCTTTCATTTTTAGGTCTTATTGTTTTTACAAGCAACTAAAATTAACGCTTGATCTAAAATTTGCGAGATAAGGTTTTTGATCTGAAGACTATATTTTTTATCCAGAAATACTTTGTTTATTACATAAATTTGTAGTGTATTTCATGTACTTTCAAACTGTTGTAAAAGATTTTCGATATCTTCTCGAGATAATTTGTAGTTTAGGATTTACAGCGCAATAAGTATCCCGGGGTAATAACGCCAGGGATTGGCGTTATTACCCCGGTTGATTCCCAACAGTGGCCGAACTATATCTGAAGGGGGGTTTATATATTAATATGGGACAGCATTATCATCATTGTTAAAATGGTAAGATTAAGGGGGGGGGTGCCCAATACTTAAAAATAATCTCTCTTTTTTATTTTTTATTATATTATTTTTTTTCCTAATGTAAAAAATAATTTTTAACTCTTGTAAATAAAACTATATCAAAATGTTTTCGAGATTCAAATTCGAACATCTTCAAAATCAGGTTTCTATTAAATTTCCACTGGATTGTTCAATTGAGTTCGAAATTTTAACTGTCCGCTTTCTGAGCGTTTGGTTTTTCAAAACTTTATAAATTTAACCTTTAACTGATGTGACAGAAATTGTAACGCATGAATGTGATGCGGTGTGTGAGACCACAAAATTGAAAGATGAATAAAAGGCGGGAATAACTCATAGGATTGTGTTTTTGTACTAAACTTTTTATACAAGAGTATTGTATTTAATATTCACCTATTTAGTCTCTGGTGATAGAACTGAAATTCCAAATTAAACAAAATTTCGGTAGTGTTTGCAGTTAAACTGAAAATTACAAGTTAAACTAAAAAATTAAAAGAAAAATAGTGGTCTACGAGACCGGTAACATTAGTTAAAGGTTAAAATGCGATCCATGATTAAAAATCATAGAATACTGTTCCTGCGCTAAACTTTTTGTACAGAATTAATTCTAAATAAATTTAATCTATTCAAATATTTCTAACAATATTACGAGAACTCCAAACGAAAGAGAATTTCAGTTGTAACTATAGTTAAACTGGAAAATACAAGTTAAAAGCTATTAGGTAGCTTTCATTACAAAAAGTAAAAAGCTACCTATTGCAGCCGTCCGGAGGAAAGCACTTCCGGAAAATTTTGGTATATTTTCACCGATCATGATCCCCAGACCCCAAAAACACCCTCCGTTCAAATGTTGACATATATATATATATATATATATATATAACCATATATATATATATATATATATATATCTGATTTTTGTCATGCGATAACTAACGTATTTATAAACCGATTTGAATGAAACTTGGTATGTACATAGTACATACAAATGTCTCGACCGAGTTCGTTGGTCAGCATCATCCGCCATTTTGTTTCAAAATGGCGGCCATTTTAAATTTTTTTAAAAATTTAAAATTTAAAATTAAATGCGAAAAAATTAAAAGTTGAAAAATATTTTTCTTTTACGTGTTAGAAATTAAAACAACGATTCCAGAACACTTTTTATTTTGTCTATATCTTAAAAAATGATTGAGTTATAGCACTTTGAATTTTTCTTATGGCTGACATTTTGAAACGATCTAATTTTTGTCACGTGATAACACACGTATTTATGAACCGATTTCAATGAAACTTGGTATGTACATAGTACATACAAATGTCTCGACCGAGTTCGTTGGCCAGCATCATCCGCCATTTTGTTTTAAAATGGTGGCCATTTTAAATTTTTAAAAAATTTTAAAATTTAAACTTTAATGCAAAAAAATCAAAATTTAAAAAATATTTTTCTTTTACGTGTTAGAACTTAAAACAACGATTCCAGAACACTTTTTATTTTGTCTATATCTTACAAAATGATTGAGTTATAGCACTTTGAATTTTTCTTATGTCTGACATTTTGAAACGATCTGATTTTTGTCACGTGATAACACGCGTATTTATGAACCGATTTCAATGAAACTTGGTATGTACATAGTACATACAAATGTCTCGACCGAGGTCGTTGGCCAGCATCATCCACCATTTTGTTTCAAAATGGTGGCCATTTTAAAATTTTTAAAAAATTTAAAATTTAAAATTAAATGCGAAAAAATTAAAAATTGAAAAATATTTGTCTTTTACGTGTTAGAACTTAAAACAACAATTCCGGAACACTTTTTATTTTGTCTATATTTTAAAAAATGATTGAGTTATAGCACTTTGAATTTTGCTTATGGCTGACATTTTGAAACGGTCTGATCTGAACGATCCACAATGTTGCTTTAAAATGGCATATACTTTATGATATCGTGGAATTTGGTGACTCTCTAAATCGCTTAAAATAAAACCAGGTTGAATAAAAGATGACTAATTTCTAAAAATTCCTATTAATATTCAGTCTTGACAAAAACTAGTATTCAATCTTATAAAATCACTAATTTTATAAGATTATTTCTACTAATTTGAGCTTAGTATTTTTGAACAATGTAACTTACCTTAAAATAAATAAATAAATATGTAAGTATATGAAAGCTACCTCTTCCTCCCGGCATTGCCGGAAGGACTTTTTTTTTTTTTTGGAACAGGAGGGGATACAGTGTTCAGTCAGATTGCTAACAGCTGTTAAAGGTTAATTTTGTAGCTAATATAGAGATAATGATATATAACCATATGAACTAGCCCTTAGCATAGAATTACCATAAAAAAAACCCATAAGTGCAATCGTATGGATTTTTGCCTATGGTAAAAGTGATTCTATGGAAAACCATATAAACGTTAAGTGTATGGTAATTCTTATGAAAAACCATATAAACGTTAAGTGTATGGTAATTCTTTATGGTAGTAAATATTAAAAAATAATAACGATATCAACTTTGGTGGCGCCATCTTTTAGGAATACGGGGAACCTAGCTTACTAATGCAATTCATCGTTGGGAAGAACTGGGATTCGATCTGGGGAAGGCAGGTGTGGGGACGACAGTCTTAACCGCTCGGCCATGCGGAGATGGTGAGCTGTGGTTATAAAACGTTATATGAATAAAGCGTTTCGGTAAATCATCATTATTTGCCGTTTTAAGTTAATAGTTGATAAAAGAAAGGTGTTTTGAAGGGGGTTTTTAATAAATCGTTTTATAGACATGTATTTATAAGTTAATTTATTATTTTAATGAATGGAATAAATATCTTAACAAATATTATTTAGTTATAAAATCCAAATAATTAAAGAAAAAACTATTTTCTATTTATTAAAATTAATTTTTAAAAACCAGAAAGTCGTTAAGAAATATTTAATTACAATAAGAAATCATTTGATAACTTAGTACATAATATATTTTTAATGATTATATTAATGTATTATATTAATTCATTACTTACGAGCATTTTTTTAATTTTGAAAGAATATATATATATATATATTACTATTTTTTTAGATAATTTTTACGGAAATTTTGAATCTTTTTTTTTAAATTTTAATACTGAAAAGATTTATATATTTTTTTAATATTTTTATACATTGTAAAATTATTTTTAATCTTTTCAATAATTATTAACGTTTATAGATCTTAAAATAATTTTTTAAATTTTTAATAATTATTAATTTTTAAATAAAATAAAAGTTCTTGTTGTTGCATATAAAATGAAAATAAAATTATAAAATAACGTGAATTAATTTATGAACCGTCTTCTTTGTACTATTAAGTTTATAATGTTAATGTTTAATTAATATGTTGTAATATATTACATAATATATATTATATTAATATATGTATATTAATATTTTGTTGTTAATATTTTTAAAAGCTATTTTAAAAATTCATTTGATGATTCAAATATTTGTAAGTCCTTTTTAAAATAAGTTCAAAAAGATTTTCTTTAAATAAATAGTCTATTTTTGACAATTTGTTTAATTTGAGGGGTACCGGGACACATTAAAAAATCTTTTATTGAATTAAAATTTTGAAATTTTTTGGTGATGATTAAACATTACATTTTTAAACAAAATCACATGATAAAGCTTCTCTAATTTTTAATTTAAAATTTATTTTAAAAAAGTGGCGGGTAATTAAACATTATTGTAACTCAACGTAATAATTGTAGAATTTTAGTTTTTTAGCAATTAAATAAACAGAAACACCTACGTTTTAATTTTGGTTCAGCATTTTAAAAAATATTAATTAAAAAAAAAAATTAAAAAATTTAAAATAAAAGTTTGAAAAAAATAATATATTCAAAAGTAATTTTTTTTTCAAATTTTCTGAATCAAAATTAAAGTAAAGCAATTAAAAAAAGGCATGTTCTAATTTTAAAGCATTTATGTTTAACGGTTCTTGAGTTATAACAATTTAAATGTGAGAAATTGTGAAACCCCATCATGAAATAAAACGCATACAAGAAGTCTTATCCATGACAATTAATGCTTGAAAGCTAGATGCTTAAAACGAAGCAAAAAACATATTTCCTTTTCTAATTATGATAAAAAGATGATTTAAATGTCATTATATAAGCATAAAAATCAGAAAATTTTTTAATGCAGTATTTTTTTATATGCGTCCCGGACTCCTTTAATCGTTTTTTCAATTTTATAGGAAATATGTCAAATATACATTTTTATTGAATCATTTTATTTCTCACAATATATATTTTTTTATTTTTAACCCATTTACACACTCATATTTATGAATTGTATAAGAATAAAATAATAATCTGTTTTTTTATGTTACATTAATTTGAGATCAAGGAATTTTCATCAGACTGGTTATAAGTTAACATAAGTTGTTGCTAAATAGATTTTGGTTTAAAACATCTATCCAGTGGCGCTGCTATGATTCTATTTTTTAGAAGTGCATAAGACATGCATAAAGATAGGAGAAAGTTTTGAGATTACCACAACTAAGTAGTTTTATATTATAGTTACACAAAATTTAATATATTATAAACTTTCAAAGGGTATTAAGATTTTACCATATACCATGCTTTGAAATACCGTACATTTTATAGTATGTATGTATGTATGATTTTACGATATGTATGATTTTACGATATGTATGATTTTACGATACATCATGCTATGGAACACCATTGAATGTAAGGTGAATTTCATTTCCCTATAGTTTTACCATACACCTTGCTACGGAATACCATATCATGTATGGTGTATATCATTATCCTATATCTTTACCATACACATTTCTCTGGCTACCATATAATGTATGGTATATATCATTATCCTATAACCTTACCATACACATTGCTCTTCAATACCATAGAGCGATGAATGTTTACCATATGAATAAAATATGTTTACATATAATGACATAAATGTTTTATGATTTTCCATATAAAACCATTTGTTTCCATAAAAAATCCTATGCCATTTTTTGCTAAGGGACGCAAAGGTCTTAAAATTTTCTAAAGAAATTTATTGCATTAAATTTTGTTGAAAAATGAAAACAAATGAAACAAAATTTCGGTAGTGTTTGCGGTTAAACTGAAAATTACAAGTTAAACTAAAAAATTAAAAGGAAAATAGTGGTCTACGAGACCGGTAACAATAGTTAAAGGTTAAAATGCGATCCATGATTAAAAATCATAGAATACTGTCCCTGCGCTAAACTTTTTGTACAGAATTAATTCTAATTAAATTTAATCTATTCAAATATTTCTAACAATATTGCGAGAACTCCAAACGAAAGAGAATTTCAGTTGTAACTGTAGTTAAACTGGAAAATACAAGTTAAACGCTATTTCTTTTTCTTTTTTTTTGGGGGGGGGGGGGGGTACAGTGTTCAGTCAGACTGCTAACAGCAGTTAAAGGTTAATTTTGTTGCTAATATAGAGATAATGATATATAACCATATGAATTATATATAAAATTGAATAAGAGATCTCTTTGGGATAATATTTTTTAATCAAAAATTTTATTCAATTTATTAAAAAATTATTAAAGCATGCTCTTTAAAACGTCGATATTTTAACTGTAGGTTTGGAGAATCCACATTAGTGTGGAGTTATGGGTTAAAAACTATTTACTAGATTACTATAATAGTATTAACCCTTAACTGCTGTGACAAAAAATGTCGCATAACTTACTGTGAGCGGCCTCTCAGACCGCTTAATCTAACGATGAATAAAATGTTAAATTAACTTTTAGAATATTATTTTTGTATTGAACCTTATATACAGGACTATTATAAATAAAATTCAGCTATTCAAAAGTTTCTAGAGATAGTAATAGGACTCCAAATGAAACAAGATTTTCCCGGTATATATAGTTAAACTAAAAATTGCATGTTAAACTCTGAAACTTAAAAAACTCAGCGGTATGTGAGACAAAATATAAACAAAAATATTTATTATTTATAACTGTAGTTATTAATAAACTTCACATGATTAAAATATTACATTATGAATGGTTAAAACCATGCAATGTTTCTTATAATCATATTTAAGCGGGACTTTTTTAAGCAAAGAGAGACACAGGGTGTTATATTCTGTTGAACCTCCCTCTCACTCCTTTTTCTTTCACTTTCACAAAAAAATCAATATTTTGTATCGCATAGAATGCATACATGGGAATATAAATACTAATTCAAATAATCCGTGCAATGTTTCTTATAATTCTATTTAAATGGTCAATTTTAAGCAAAACGTGGCTTAGAATCTGATATTCTTTTGCCTCCTCCCCCCGCCACCACCACAGCTTTCTTTTTCTTTCAGAGTCACAAAAAAATTGTACATTCTCAATAGCTTAGATTGCAATTTGTCAATTTCTAGAGCTGTGGAGTTTGTATTTTTAGAATTGGGCAATCTACATGCCATTATTCCATCTTATTTTATAGTTTTGTTTGCATGGCGTTATTACCCATAGAGGTGGGTATTAACGCCAAACTGCATTGGTCAAGATAAAACGCCATTACATTTTATGAATACATATCTGTTAAATTATTTTATTTTATATAGGTAGTCAATGAGTTGCTGTATCAGATCCTATATTTGTTTGAAAAATACAATCTAAATCTAAACCGTGAAAATTGGTAGAACCTTAACGTGGCGTTATTACCCCAGGGTACCTTACTAAAATTTATTTGAGCAGAAATCTATGTTTTTGAATGAAATTTCACAATTTAATGGGAAGTGTTTCGAAAAGAATGTTGTTACTGGGATAATTTTCTTTTATTATCATTTTTTTAAATGTTTCAATGAATAGGTGGTAGCATTTAGTTTTTCAACTAACAGCATTAAAAAATATATATATTGAAAATTTAATTTTTTTAAAGTTTAATTTCTCTATTCTAAAAAAGTAACCACTGCTATCACTGCTGACAATGAATTGAATTGTTTATGACCGTTGGTCTTTTTAGACTAATATTCAACAAACTACTGCTTGCAAAAATAATATAATATTTGATTAGAAATGTCTGATAAACAAGCTGATGCATATATTTTTTTATCGAATATTTTTTAAAGTGGCATTTAGTGTTAAAGTTGATCATAATCGTTCCATTAAAGAAATCGTAAAGGAACAGAAATTCTAGATAGGAAAACATTTTTTTTTTTTTCTGACGATATTCATTAAAAGTTCTCGGTGTACATTTTCTTTTTTAGGGGGGTGGGATTATTTTAATTTTAAATTCAAATTTTCATCAATTCATTATCACAGCTGATGTACGCCATGGAGGAAAAGATAAGTGGAGATGAAGTAAACCGCAAAAAAGGTTTGCAATATGAAACCATTTATCGGTCAAATTTTAATGTCCCAAACAAAAGCATGTGGAAGGAATTTTGTATTAATAAGACGAATTGAAAGAAATGAATTACAGCAAAAGCATTACGAAGATATAGTAATTTTTTTAAAATGGTCTTTTTTCTATTACATTATTTATTAAAAAATGTTTGCGTTTAAAATAATTGAAATTGGAAAATTAGAAATAATTAAATGTCAAAACAAAATTAAATAAAATATTGAAGATATTTGATTTGAACTAAAAATTGTGTTACTAAATGTTTTCTTTTTTTCAGAACTTTTTAATACTTTATAACGTAGATGAAAAATGTTTATGGTTATTATTACAACCACACATTAATAATTCTATGTCAATATATAAAATATATTGATGAAAACATTCTTTTAAAATCATACATGAATAACAAATATTAATCTAAAATTTCGATTTCAGAGTGCAGACGATTTTAAGACATTAACGAAAGAATGTTAACTTTTCAAGCAAAATCTTAAATGATGCTTCTATATTGTTATTTCAAAGTTATATGATAAAAATAATCAGATAAATCCTGCCTATGATTGATATATTTGTATCTTTTATGCATTCCGATCGTGTATTACAGCCAATAATGGCACAAAACGTTATTTTTTAAACGAAATTTTAGTCATCTACTCAGAAACAGTTTAAAAGGTAAAAAACAAAAACAAAGAAATACGGCTTTGTACCAGTTTGAATTGATCGGCGTGTCAAAGCACATGGTTTTGTTGGTGCTTATTTGGACTTAATGTAGCGGATTTTAGGGTTGCATATTTTACGTCACCCCAAGACATTATACTTCCAATCAATTAATTTCTTTTTACTCTATGGTTGTACGCAGGTTTTTAGCATTTCGAACATTTCAATGTATGAGTCATTAGCTGTGTTGCAGTAAAAAAAATTATACAACACTTTTTAGGAGTTTTTTTTTACCATTGATAAAATTTAAATGTATTCCATTCAATTTAAAATTGTATTATGGCTTTAATTTGTTTAATATATATATATATATATACGTATGTTTGGCCTACAATTGTTTGAATCCGCAAACGATTCATACACCATAATAAACTATCAATTAGCGAAGTAAACTATTTATCAGAAATAGCCATAAAAAGAATAGTAGCAAAACCGATTATAACCTTAATGTTTAGACTAATTGACACATAACCCGATCCCAACGAGAAAAAAAAAAACAGACCACACTCCAATCCGTGATAGACAAAATTTCAGTGAGTATAAACCCGACCCAAACCTAAAAATTCTGTTTGAAAAAAAACTGTGGCTTTGAAAACTGACTCTAGCCAAATCTCAATCCCGTAAAAATGTTCAAATGAAGCATAACCTGATCCAAACAAGGAAAAAGAATTTTAGTGGGCATGAAACCTGACCCGAACCTAATCATTTCCTTAAAAAGAACTCGAAATATGACCCTAACTAAATCTGAAACCGATAAAAATGTTCCAGAGAATTACAACCCGATCCCAGCAAGACAAAATACTTTCCGTGGTCATAAACCCGACTCAAACCTAAAAAATTCCATTTGAAAAATCCTGAACATTGACCCAAACCATATCTAAATCCGACCAAAATATTCGAAAGAACCATAACCGGATTTGAGTAAGACAAAATAATTTCCGCTGACATGAACCCGATACGAACCTAAAACTTCCATTCGAAAAAATACCTGAAAAGAACCAAATCTGAATCTGCCAAAACTATTTCAAAGAACCGCAACCGGATCCGAACAAGACAAAATATTTCCATGGACATGAACCCAATCCAAACCCCCCCCCCTTTTTTTTTTTTTTTTTTTTTTTTTTTTTTTAAATCGCGAAATTTGAACTTGGCAAAAATATTCCAGTGAAGCATGTCCTTATTCGAACAAGACAGAATAATCTTCTTAACACGCAAAAAGACCCGAACCCAAAAGTTCTATTTGAAGAAAAACCCGAAATATGAATTGAACCAAACCTGAACCTGATAAAAATATTCCAAAGAACTGTATCCCGATCCGAGCAAGACGAAATAATTTCCATGCACATAAACCCGACTCGAACCTAAAAAAATCCGATTTGAATAAATCTGAAATTTGACTCAAACCATATCTGAATCCGACCAAAATATTCGAAAGAATCATAACCGGACTCGAGAATGATAAAATAATTTCCGTGGACATGAACGAGATCCAAACCTAAAAATTCTATTCGAAAAAATATCTGAAATTTGAATCGAACCATATCTGAACCTGACAAAAATATTCCAAAGAACTGTAACCGGATCCGAATAAGACAAACAATTCCATGCATACGAACTGAATCTGAACCTAAAAAATTTCTTTGAAAAAATCTTGAAATCTGAAATGAACCAAATCTGAACTTGAAAAAATATTCCAGAGAAGCATTTCTTATTCGAACAAGACAGAATAATTTCCGTGAACACGCAAGAAAACCCGAACCCAAAAATTACATTTAAGGTAAAAGCCGATATCTAAATTAAACCAAATCTGTTCCCGACAAAAATATTTCACAGAATCATAATTTTATCCAAGCAAGGCAAATTAATTTACATGGAATGAATCGAACCCGAACATTAAAATCGAATTTCAAAAAATTCTTGAAATCTGAATCGAACCAAATCTGAAACCGGCGAAAATATTCTAATGAATCATAGCCAGATCCGAACAACCCAAAATATGGTTAAGTAACATTTGGGTTGCGATTAGGTTGCAATTACATTACGGTAAGTCTTTGATTTTATTTATTTTAACGTTAGGTTACAATTAGATCACGGTTAATTTAAAGTTAGGTTAAAGTTAAATTGCATTTATGTTATGGTTAGAATATGTATAGGTTACAATAAAGTGACGGCTAGGTTACACTTATGTTATATTTAAGTTACGATAGGGTGCTGTTAAGTCGCAGTTAGGTTACAGACAGGTTATGGTTACGGTACAAAAGTTTATGGTTAGGAATTTGTCCACATAGTCAACATTATGCATGCTTTGATTAAAAATATACACTTACTATAGTTAAATTGCTCTGAAATTATAATACTATATAGCAACATTTTATCATCGAGTATCGATTTCATTCACGGTATAATCGGATTTAAGAGTGATATAATTAGTTTGAAATTCAACATATTTCATTTGGGATTTCTATGTTAAAAAATAATTAGTTACGTGACTTAACAGTGATTTTTACGGGTAAATATCAGAACTTTAATACGAAAATCACGCAGTCTTTGGATACATTTTCCCTCCCGCGTTTCTCATTCCTCGTTTTAAGTATTTTTAGAGCTTAATATTAGTTGTTGTTTTTTAAACCGATTTTTCACACAGTAAGCTGCCACGTATGCATTTCTGTAGTGCTAGACAATGCATTTCTGCATGCTTCGAGTTAATGATAAAGTCATGCAAATTTCAATGTTGTTTAATATTGTTAATACGGATCCGGGCAACGCCGGGCGGGTCATCTAGTATATATATATATAATGTTACATTTAATATAATTTCTACTTTCTTTTATCTTCAATCGAAGAAATTGTAATCAAAATTTTTTTAGACTTCAGATTTTTCACGGATTTATATGTTTTAAGTGTCTGAAATTCAAAAAACGCGTTTTTACAAAATATATGTTTGTCCATTAGTATGTTTGTGTATCCGTGTTTCGCCAATGTACTATCGAAAAATGTATGAAGATAGGTATAGATTTTAATCAATTTTTTGCGTAAATTTTAACTAAACCTAGCTGGTCTTTCCTGAAATAAAAAAACATACCTTCTGAAGGTAGCACGGTAACAGCGATTTCTGTGCCTTTCCCAAGATTATAGCACCGAAAAATCTTTGACGTTATAATGGAATCAGATATTTTGTGTAAGTGTTTGAAGATACCTAGTAGGTCCACCCTGAATTTGAAAAAAAAAAAATGTGCCGGAAGGAAACTGTGTAATAGAAATGTTCGTACTATTTTCATTAGTTCACTATGGAAAAGTGAATGAAGCCATGCAAAGAATTGAACCATTATTTTGTGTGTATAAGTGTTTGGCTATAATTAGTCGGTCCCGTTGGAATGTGAAAGGAAAATCCACCAAAAGTGGCACTGTAAAAGCGATTTTTGTGCTGTTTTCAAGCTTGCAACACCGAAAATTGTATAAAATTATTCATAAAATTGCACCATTTTTTGTGTAAGTGTTTGGCTATGGTTAGTACATCCTTTCTGAATTTGAAAAAAAATCGCCGGAAGGGGTCGCTGTAATAACAATGACTACACCATTTTCGCTACTGTACCACAGAAAAATGTATGAAGTTATACATAGAGTTGAATCAATTTTTTCTTGCATATTTGTTTCTACACTGCAAAAAAATCTGAAATTTTTACAGAAAGTAAATATTTAACGAAAAATTACAGGTATTTTCTGTAAAAATTAACAGATTTAACCGGAAAAATTAACAGATTTAACAGATTTTTCCTGTCAATTTGAGAGGTTTTTTTTTTTAATTTTATTTTATTTTTATTTTTTTTTTTTTTAGTGCATGGCCTGCAGATCGTCAATGAGTTTAGAAATATTCCGAGTAAAAGGAGTGCTGTGATAGCGACTTTTGCATTGTTTTCTCGATTCTTCATATTATTATTGTCCATCGGCAGAGACGGAAACTCGCCTGCTATTAAGGCTAGCGTTAAGTTTTAATTGCCGAAACGTCAGTGACGGCTTACTTTGGAGACTCGAAATTTTTTGGATTCTGTCTGTCTGTCTGTCTGTCAGTCAGTCTGTCAGTCTGTCTGTCTGTTCCGCGATAACTGACGTAAAAAGCATTCGATTGGCTTGAAATTAAGTGGGTATGTTAGTGAGACACTGGGATTAAGCTGTATAGTTTTTTGTTAGATTTGATTCATTCGTTCGGAAGATATAGAATATTTTATTTCGCGGAATAATGCTTTTCTATGGCAAATCCAATGATTTTCATTTTTTTCCCCTGAGAGAAAATGACACATTTGATTAATGGAATTCAATGATAAATGAATACTAAAATTTACCAGTTAAATTATTCGTATTATTTTGAAATTTTGTCAACGCATTTGTCAGATTTTTAAAATTATTTCTGTAAATTTTGGAGATTTTTTATAAATGTGTTCCAATAATATAGACAAATTTGTTTTAGAGATTTACTTATTTGAAATGTATTTATTTCATTTTCTTTATTTTCTTTTAATGGTTGTTAAGCAACCATTCATCTTAATCCTTATAATGCTATAAATTTGAAAGCGTGTGCGAAATTTAAATGAAGTCATCACCAAAACTTATGAATTAATTAATGTCTTTGTATCTTTGCCTATAAATATAGCATAGCCCAGAAAAAAAACATAGGTTATGTTTTATTAATTTTATTCAAATATTTCCCTTAATAATTCAAAATTTCCTTCTTTTTAATAAAATTCAAGCAATTTTCTTTATCGTTGCCAAAAAAAAAATCAAAATTTGGAATAATAATTTTTTAACAGCAATATGTTTCAATTGAGCAATTTCCATTCGAAAAATTAAACTATGAAAAAATAAATAAATATGACGTCAGAATTAAAATAACTGTAGATATAGTACTTTTTGTTAAATATTAAATACGGATATTCGTTTCGTTAATAGGAATTTTTCTGACAAAAATGGGGACATAATTAGAAGTAAAAGAAATAAAAAAGAATTATATTTTCAATAAATATTTCACTTAGTAAAATATGACGTCATAGTTGAACAAAAACATGTATTTTGTAGTAGTCGTTACAAATACAAGAAACATGAATATCAATAACTCATGAATAATGACGTCATATCCGAAACTTCAGTGAAGGCTTACTTTGGAGACACGAAATTTATTTTTTTCATATGTCAGTCTCTAATTCTGTATGTCTGTCTGTCCCGCTATAACTGCAGCAAAATGCAATCAAAACTTTTTTTTTTCGGAAACAAAATTGTAAAACTCTAGATTACTGAGTTTACACTTACAAAAGTTCCTGATGCATCAGGTTTAGGTGTTTGTGGCTGGCAGGCATGTAGAAGTATGAATATAAAGAAAAATATTTGCCCAAACTGTTACTTATTCTTATAAATCAAAATGTATAAAGAAATGCAAAATATACAATAATCATTAGCACAATTATTAGAAAGTGACAAATTTAAATTAAGTGAGGCTCGGGGGGTTCAGGGGGGCGGAGCCCCCTGAAGAAATTTACTATGTTATAAAAAAGAAAGCAAAAATAATAGATCATGAAAATTTCAGAATATCCTAACATAACTAAATTTTTAATTTACCGCTTTTGATGGCTGAAAACTTCTAATTCCTATTTTATTCTTATAAATAATTACGCAATTTGAAAATTTTAAATTACAGTTTCCAGGGAGTTGAATATTACCCAAAGTGTGTTTTAAAAAAATATGAACAAAGCTGACGTTGAGGCTCCTGTTCTGCAGATTTACTAGTAAATATCAGCATCTACCTTAACTTATTTTTACTGCGGATAATTGACTGAAACAAAAACTTATGATAAAAATTGGTACAGTATTGAACTAATAATATTGAAGTATTAACATGCGTAACCACTTTCCTAAATATTAAGATGAACGTATGAGATTATTAAATTCGAAAAATTAAATAAAAATTAAATAGACGAAAAATTAGAATTTGCACACCCAATTAGTTTACTGATATACATGTCATATATATGCATATTTTACTTTGCAACACTCCTTTAACCCTTTCTAAATTTGCAGCATTTTATTATTTTCCCACTTCATAATAAAATTTATTATTTATTTCTATCTCATTATTTGAATTTAAAACGGGTATATTAATAATTTTCTTATCTGAAATTTTAATCTAAAATATCATTCCAGAAATTTTTATTAAGTCCCAAAACAATAGTATTCTGAGAGGAACTATTTTTATTTTCGAACGATTTAAAAAGCCATTTTTGTTATTTATTTTTATTTCACGAATCAGATTTCCATTCATTTTCTTTTTGTCTACCTTAGTAGATAGAATTCATTACGCCAACTAATATGGAACTCTTTCCTTAGTATACCGCTCTCTTATTCTCCATTAGTTGAGTGATCGCGCACATTCTACAGTGTGATTCATTCTTGAATCTGGTTGGTTATTCTTTAATTTAACATTCCGATATGTGTTTCTACGTGTTGCTGGAAAAATCGGCGTGCATGTGCACAGAAGAGAGATTTTCTGTCTTTTTTTCCAAATATTTTAAATATGTTACCTGGTATCTGCTGCCTCGTAGAATTATAATTTTACTATTAAAGATCATAGCATGATGTATCAATTTATGCATAAGCTTGAGAACTTCACCATTATTTTATTATCTAGAACTTGCTTTATGTTTTTCATGTGTGATGAATAAAAACATAACAGAGACAACTGGTTTTCTTTATACATGGAGAAATTAAAACCCTTCGGCAAATATCAGTCTCAACTATTCCAGCACCGAATATTTTTATTAATAATTTTAAACGAATGATTTATCTCAGACAAATTTAATTACATGATTTTTTTTCACATTGCTAACAATGCGTAAAAATAATAGACTGGAAAAAGTACCCAGGGCAGGTTTCGTACCTAAATCTTTGGTTTAGTACCGACTCTCTTCCATCTGAGTCACACGAAACGACATACTTAGGCCGTTACTCTTAAATGTTATTAAGACAAAATCCGCAGCACAAGTTAAAATTTATTTTATAAACCACAACCCTTCCGCAAACATCACTCCGAAATAATTCGGGATCGATTATTTATATATAATATTTTTTAAATAATAATTTATATCCGACAAATACAAATTTAATTACGTGATTTTTTTCGTCACATTGATAAAATACGTTAAGTCAAATCAACAGAGATCAATAGAGGCAATTAACAGAATAGGAAAAGTATCCAGATAAGGAATAGAACATGGGTCTTTGATTTAGTGCACTATTTTTCTGTTATCTGAGCCACCAGGAAGGACAAACCTAGCCTTCTACTCCTAAATGTTTGTAAGGATGCAACCACAACACAAGATGTAAAAACTTTCATGAACTGCAATTCTGCGCAAACATCAGTCACACTTAAGGGAGACCCGAACCCCATTTTCGGCCAAAAATCATCAAAAGTTTAATTTTTTTTTCTCAGAAAACGATAAAATACACATTTGCGAATATCCATGCAAAATTTCAGAACTCGGGGACACTTGGAACAGGTAGAAAATGAGCTTTTTAAATTGTACTCACTATAGAGTTTAAAGGGCAAGCGGCCATTTAAAACGTGTTTTCCTGAAAATGACTTTTTTCATATTTTGCCTTAGTTCAAAGTACTAAGGCTCAGTGGTAAAATAATTTAGAAACAAAGCGTTTTTGAATTGGTAAACATGAAAATTATAACGAATTTAAGGAAATTTACCATGCATATATTTTTTGGACGATTAAAATAGAAAATTAAAAATATCTCTCCTTAGTTCTTTTCTATATACTATAACACTATTTAAGAAATTTTAGTAACACTAAAATATTGAAAATTGAATGAGGAGTAGTAATTTTAAAAAGTGTATTTTTCGACAAAAAAAAATCACAAAAATTCTTATAAAAATATACTTTTTAATAAAAAGTGAATTTTTTTACTAATTATTTCTTACAAGAAGATTCTTAAACACTATACCAAAATTCATTACTTTAAAATCAATAATAAAAATTTTCGGTTTTTTCTTACGGGTCTCCCTTAGTCCAATATTGATAATTTACTACATTGAAAAATATTAAATTATTTATTTACGCACAATAAAAAAATACGGTTGACCTATGTACCAACATTTAAATTGATTTTAGAGAGATTCTGTAAATATTCTTCTCCTTGGGGTACCTCGGCAATGGCCTGTGGGCCTGACGCCTTTTTAGGTGTCCGGTTTCTGTGGTTCGTCGGGGTGAACCGCGAAGGGGGACCAAGAAAAAGGACCGCTTGGCTGCTTGAACTGAGTGGGATTTCTGTCGCTGCGACCGAACTCTAGACTCTTGGGCGCTGGGCATGTGCACGGCCAACTTTATTAGAGGCCTTGGAAGCTTTTGCTTTTTAGGCGGGTCTTAGGACGGAATTAATGACGTAATCTCCGTCTATCCAATCTCGTTAGGAAGTTGTCCTTGTAAGGGGCGTTACAAACAAGAGTTGTCTTTGCCGATTGGTTAAACATGATATGATGTCATAAATTCCGTCCTAACAGCAAAGAGCTTCCAAGGCCTCTAATGAAGTTGGCCATGGCATGTGGCGTGCGTTGTACAGTGCGCGTCTTTGGGTGATCGTGGTCCGGCAAAAAAATCAAACGAGATAACTCGTCCCGTGTCTGTTTTACATATTCTGAGCTTTGCCGAGCATCTACCGTCGAAATGGAAGCTCGTGGCTTTCTGGGGTGAGATAATTTTAACAGCATTTAAAGGACAAAGGTGCCAGGGTAAGTTAGTATTTTCATAAAGAAGAGCGTAGGTGCGCGGAGCGAAAGACCTAGTTTCGAACTCTGACTCGAATACTTTTTCACTCGTTTTACGCTTTGTCATCCAAGTAAATATAAATTCGCGTAAATTTGATTTTCTCGGTCGTAAGTTGCCATTAAATATTAGTAAAATTAGTAAAATATTTTAAAAAAATGCATGAAAGCATGTAGTTGATAAATAAAAATAAATATTTCAAACTTTCGTAAGAAAAATATTTCTTGTTGTCAAATACACCAAGATTTTCATTTTGATTTTTCTCGTACCAAAAAGGTTTATAAAATAAAAAAAAAAAAAAACTTTTTTTATCCAAAAAACTGTTAAGTTTTCTGGCCACAGGAAAACATTTGCTTGACTTTTCAAAAAGTTTTAATAATAAATGTAAGCTGAAGAATAAAAAGTTTGTTTATTTTGTTTTGTGTCTTATCTGTGTAAATTTCTATTGGAGTAAGAGTTAATGGTTCAAAATAAGTTGAAAACGTAAACATGTTTTGTGATAAAGCATTGTTAAATAAAGAATGAATAATTATACGACTAATAAATTAGGGTTTCTGGAATAAAAAATATATAACTTATAATTTAAAATATTTTGTAAGTATTTATTTTAATTTTAAGTTTGATAACTAATCCTCATTTTAATCCGTTGGAAATTAGCGACCAGTATACTTGTCGCATAAGGGCAAATCTTTGATTATCCTTGAGAATCTGAAATTCTTATTCCAATTAATACATTTTTATTGTAAATTTTAAATTATTTAATCAAAGCATTTTTCTTTTTCGATTGGGCGATACTTGTGTTTTGAAAAACAGATGATAAAATATTAAAAAGTCTGTAAAAAACGATAGTCCGGAAAGAGTTAAGTATATTTTAGAGATATTCATTCCAGTCCCAACATGGATTTTCGTTCATAACTTCATAACAATTAAATTATTCTACCAAATTTTAAATTTTCTTTAATTTTGTCGCCGAAAACATGCTACTTTCAGAGTATTTATTTTGAATAGCTCTGTGCATATTTTAAATAAACCCTATATTCTGACTTCCATGATAAATATTTGGAGGATTTACTGTAAATGCATATTAGTTGTCACTTATATTTCCCTTCACTTCGTTTAATGCTACCATAATCCACAAGAAACCCAATAAGTATTCTCAACATTTATTGCCCTATTTTTTTTTACATTATATTTTTCTATATATCTTATAATAAAAATTACAAACAATAACGGTTTGGAGTAAAAGTCCCTATGTGATTGACTGAACAAATATTTTTCCATCAAAGATCATTTGAAAAAAAATTTGGGTTATCATGTACTACCCATATAGTGATGATGGAATCCTTCATAGCATGCATGGTCACAATGACGTCGCAATGACTTCACTGTGAGTCACTTTGGTCACATAACATCTGAAACCAAAATGCCACCACTCTGACGTCACATTGTGACTGACATGTGACTTTATTAAATTTTTTTAGAAAATTATAAATATCCTTCAAAACATGTTATTTACTTAAAAAAAAAACATGTTTCTGGCAATTTAAATATCGTTGCTTTTGTCACAGTTTCGTCACAATGTTAATGTCAAATTAGTCACAAATGACACATTTTTCACAAATTTGTCACATTGTGACCACTTTGTGGAACGTCACAAAAGAGCTCTAAAACGGCGATAACGACTTCACATTTTAGTCACTGTGACTTCCCATCGATGTCACGTGACGCCACATCGACAATCGACGGTCACAAAGACACAATGTGACTTCACAACAACGTTGCAGTGACGTCACTATGCCTTACGGGATGTTAGAACCATATAAATGACCGGACAGGAAAACAATGTAATATTTCGATATTTCAATTATTCTTTTTTATATTACTTTATTTTTTCAAATAGATATTATTTTAATTATTTAAATTAAGAGCTAAAAAGAAACATGAAAATAAGCATTTTGAAAGCATTATGATAAAAACTTTATAACATTAGATCAGGAGTAAGCAGCACAGACAATCGAGTTCATGGCTGAAATTCTAAAATTCGTTTATTAATGGATGTGAATATTAAATTGATATTGATCTGAAAAGTCGTATCTTAGTAGAAAATACTTGAAAACCAGAATTTAAAGTAACTCTTTATTAACTCGTAAGTTTCGAATTGTGGTTTCCTGTTGCCAGTCCTCCATAATTTTACACCTTAAGGTGCCGGAAAAAAGAAGGGAAACGTGCGACTCACACAACTAAAATCGAGTTTTCAAGTGTTTTAAACCGAAATAAAATATTCCTTGGTAAACCGATTAGGTTTTCATGTGCGAATCGAGTTTAAACTAATTTCGAAATTCCAGTCCTGAAATCGATGAGGCGATTGTTTACACTGTTGCCTTACGGTGTATATATAACAAATAAAATTACAGACTAGAAGCAATTTTTTTACACTTGTTTCGTGCTCTGTCATTCCAGAAGCTGACCCATATCAATGTGTGAAAATCTGATGAAAAAAATTTCTGATGCAATCTTCTTATATGATATGTAAAATGTAAATAAGCACAAGTTAATCATTTTCTGTGTGAAAAACTGACAAACGAACCATTCTTAATACAACCTGGCAATCTCTCTTGAGCCACGGTAAAAACTGTGGGCAATATTTGTGTGACGTCAAAAAATGTAAAATAGGAATTTTTATAGCCTCGAATTGAAATGAAATATAGGTTCAATCACTTATAGATTATTAGCTACACTGTAAAAAAAAAATCAAGAGGTTACTAAAAGTTTTTTTAGAAATTTTGTATTCCACAGACTTTTTTAGTAACCATTACAAACTTTTTGTTTGCAAGTAAAAAAAACATTTCTTTTGTAAACTGGACAAAAGAATTTTTTGTAAAACTAACTTAAAACTTTTTAGTATGAGCCACCAAGCAAATTTTAGTAACAGCTCTAAAATTATTTTTATAAACCAGTACGTGGACCCGAAGGGCAGGAGCTTCCTTCGAGCTGCATCCAGACTTATAACAACTAGTAAAAAGACAGACTTCTGAAGCGGAACGTTTTCAGCTAAGCCGCAATAGATGGCAACACCAAACATTGCTACCTGATTTAACAGGATTTTCATTATCCTTTTATTTAACGAGTACTTACACTGCATACATCCGGTGCTTATTTGGTGGTGTCCAGGATCTAACCCGGGACTTTTCAGCCTGGAGTTCGGTGCTATGACCACTAGTCTATCACGGCCACGCCAAGTGAGTTTTAGTAATAGCTATTAAAAATATAAAACTATTAACTCTATTCGTTGCTAGCTTTTTTCTAGTAATTCTTACAGATTTTCTTGTAACCGAATAAGATTACTAAAAATTTTTTAGTAATTGCATGGATCACTAATTTTTTTTTAGTATATTAACCCTTTTTTTTACAGTGTAGAAACAAATGTTAAACTACTTATAATTTTGTAAGTGTAAACGAAATATTCTAAAATCCCCTGCTTGCTGTAAGTACAATGAATAATACTGCCGAGATGTCAGAACTGCACGTTTCATAGCTTCGAACCGAAAGGGAAGTAGAGCCTATTGGCAAAACTAAAGACCCATTTATTGGTGGCAAAAGTAACTACTGTTAAAGTAAAATTTCTTTCATTAAAAATTTTCCATGTTTTTGTAAAATGCTTTAAGAAAATCATTTCATCTTATTTCGTAAAGAGGAATTTGGGTTTAATTAACGAATGCAGAAACATGAAGAATTCAGTATTTCCCACATTCAATCAAAGACGCTATGACGTTGCGGTCACCAAAAAGAATCCTGGAGGCGGAAAATACTCATTACTAGGATAACTATGAGCATCTTACTTTGATATTTGTTACATTAGTTTTCAGTTTGTTATACCAAAATGCTTGGCCATTACAGTGCAAGGAATCACCATTTCATTGTATTTCACTTATTTTTTTTCATTTAAACGATGTTTAATAAGTAGAAATCAAGACCTACAAATTTATAGCAAACGCCGCTGGGAAATTATAACGAAAATTACTATTTTTTGGATACTACCATGGTTTGTCCCCTTAAAGTTAAAAGAGGCTACTGGATACATTCATGTTATCAAGCAATATATTTATTGAGCTCTGATGCAAGTACCAGCTCATAAATCCATTCACAATGGCTGGAAAAATGTAGAAATATTACTGCGTCATCATTCACTGCATTCCTCTATTTATTTGATTATTTGATTTTTATATTTTATGTTATTATGCGATTTGTAGGTATAAGACTTATTGATAACAGAAATTCTATTATTAACAAATAAAATGAATTAAAAATAATTCAGTCAGCTGTTACTAAATTTACTAAGCAATAATATTAATTTATTTTAATATTGAAACTTAGAATCTGAAAAATTAGCCATGTTAATTGTATTTGATATGTAAATGTATTTACACAATTGAAATGTAAATAAAAGTTCTACATATTTCAAGTATATAGTATAAATTAAAGTATAAATTCATCATTTACTGACGCGCAACCTCTCCTTTTAGATTAAAATCACAATTTTCTAATCTAATATTTCATTACAATTCTTAAAAGTTTCATGTTAGTATAAAGTAGTATAGATTTTCAGTTTTCCAATATTTAAGTTGAATTTGCTCATTTTGAAAATTTGTAAACGATGTTTTAGAATTATTCTATGAAAAATTCGATTTAAACACATCGATGTAACATATCGATTTACATTTCTATCTGATTAGGTGTTTACCCTGCGGTCCTTGATTTTGTGAATTAAATTACTAAGTATTGAGCAAGATAATGATTTTACATCTTATAAACCTGTGTGGATATTTCAAAATTCTTTACATTTACTTTTAAAATGTGACACATATGTAACATTCAAATTAACTTGTTCGCACAAATTAAACAATTTTTTAACAGTAGAAAATGCTGTTTTAAAATTTTATATCTAAAAAATGGAAATATTATTAACATAATACAAATACACAGAACATAAATGGAAATTCAACATATTTAGATAAACAGAAGTAAACATTCATTACACAAATGAAACAGTATTTAGAATCATTTTACATGTATTCTCTTGTCAACACATAACTATAATGTAAGGGAAATAATTTAATCATAGACTGCATATGTGTGTGTCTGAATAAACTTCACAATTCAGAAACTGTACTTGTTTTTGAACTGTTAATTTGTGAATTTATTACAAAAAGCTGCCGCAAAAAAAAAAAAAAAAAAAAAAAAAAAAAAAAAAAAATATATATATATATATATATATATATATATATATATATATATATATATATATATATATATATATATATATATATATATATATATATATATATATATATATATATATATATATATGTTGTTTTTTTCGTAAAATGTTGGCCGACAGTTAAGATACATAAAGAATTTTAAATCATTTTCATAATAATTGTTTAATATATTCTACAATTAAAATCACCAAGGAAATGTAGCACAAAATAAGTTATAATTACTCTGATTATGTAATCCAGCATTAGTGACACAGTGGTATTATAATCAAATTAAAAAGTGGTCCAACGTTCGAATTTGGTAGATTCCATTGATAATTCCTTTTTTTCCTTTTACATTCTCTTCGAAAGCAAAGAAAAGTTTCTACTAACGTTTTGTTTTCAAAATCAATGATTAAAATCAAGAATTGCTTTTGCTTTATATTGTTAAGTTTTACTTTTATAAGTTGTAATTGTAATACTGATAGTCATGAACGAACAGTAATTTTTGATATCATTTACACTGCAAAATTCGAATGAAATAAAAATATTTTTTACCAGTCTGTAATTTATTGTATTGCTAATTAATGCTATAATCAAGCGCTGTAACTTTTTTTTGTATGTTTTATAAAAACCGCATCCAATGAAATCAGTAACCTCATTTAACTGTACATTGAATCTCACTATTTTAATTAATATGATTGTAATTTTTCGTCAAAGTTGATATAATTATTTCATATATTCATGAACCTTTACGTTTAGTTTGATCTAATTTCATTATTTAAAATTGAATCTTACAGTGCAGAATGAAACGGATTTTAATATTTCTTATTCATAATTCATATTTTTTTTATCAATACATACATTAAATTGTACATTATTAATGAGAATCAATATTGATTTATGCGAGTAGTTATTGTAATAGCTACAATCTCTAAAATAATGCTAATTTTATTTATTATTAGAAGGAAGGTAATTTTATTTTACCGTATTCTTATATGCTAAGTCGTTATCTACCAAATTTCCGGTCATCATACACAGCAGTTTAAATATGAGTATACTAAAAATCTTTAAGTAATAGTTTTTGTTTTCTGGATTATTTTTTATATTCGCGAAACTTTTAATTTGAACGAATTTAGTTGTTGGAGAATGGAAACATACCATACATTTTTTTTCATATTTCTTATTCATACTTCATATTTTTATTCATACTTACAGTAAAGTGATGCATTATTCATGTGAGTCAATATCGATTTATGCAGCTATTCAATACTTACAAGCTTTAAAACATTAGTAATTAATTTTTTCGTGTGGAGTAAGACAATTTGATTTCACACGTTCACTGTTAAAAGAAAATAAAACTTTTGGCAGCAATGTTACCAGTAAAATGAAATTTCACTTCAAGCCGTTTAGACATTCTCTCGTGTTTTGTCGTAAAAATTGCAGTAAAATTAGATGTAAATTTATTCATTACATATAATTTTCCTGCATTTTTTTAGGCAGAAACTTCTGGCATCATTGCTGCGAGTATTTTTACCGTAAATTTAAGATATTTTTTTCAGTGTTCCGACGCCGACTCGTTGTCTGCCTAGTTTCCCATCATTATACGAAGTATCTGAAATTTAAACATACAGGTAACTTTCAAGTAATATTTTTATTTTTCTGGATTTTTTTGTGTATTCATAAAGCATTCATTTTAAAATGAACTAATTAAATTGCTTAAAATTGACATTTACAGTACAAACTAAAACATATATATTTTAAATTTTTATTAATCATTCCCTTTTTCATAGATATATCATACTGAAGTATTATTAATCTGAATCAATACCGGTTTATGAGTGTATACAATTCTTACTAAGTGTTTAATTTTGGTGATCTAATTAATCACGTGGTAAAATGCAATTCCATCTCAGTCCATTCCGAGGATGATTCGGTTTAAACATAATTTTACACCAATCTATACAGCATCCAACATTTAAACATACAAACAATTTTCAAGCATTGTACTTACATTTTTGTATTACTTTCTATATGCAGTGCGTCCCACCTAAATAAAACCACCATGATTTTGTACCGTAATTTGACAGGACACAAAACTATGCGCACGAAAGAAATATATTTAAAAAAACTATTCAGAAATGCATATTTATAAGGAATAACTCAGACCCTGCTTCATTTGGTCAGGAAAAAAAATGAATGTTTGAAAAAAGAGGGAGAAAAAGTGTCCCGCCGAAATAAAGCCACTATTGTTAATAGCTAATATATCCACCATGCCTATATATGACTTAATATGTATGATGTCGTATACTGTTTACTTATCCATTGAAGACATTTGCATAAATATTACCTGTCGCCTCAATGATGGTGGCCTTCAATTCTGCTACAAATTTGAACTACCTGCCATTGGCGTTTAAAACTCTACTGAGGATACTCCAACCATTTTCTTGGGGATTTAGATGAAGTTACAGTGCAGGCCATTCCATGACATGGCCTTTATTATCCAAAAACAATTCCTAGGAAGGATTTTTCAAAAGTTGTGCGGCCTCTTTTCGGCTGGAAAATCCAATTTAGACCACTGATTCTGTCTTCAATTGGCAAGAAATGGGCTTCTGGCAATTCTTGGTAATTGGTAGTCAAGATACAGTCTGAGGGAAGAACCAAGTTAAGTTTATCACCATAGCGAAGATTCTCAACACTACTAATAATCCTCTATCGTGCTGTCTTTTGGAGAAAATTTTCCCTCGTTTTCTCAAGTCATGCCAATAGAAAGCAAGACAGTCTGAGCCACCGAAACTATTTTTTTTTCTCATCTGGGAATAAAACAAAATGCCTCTGGCTCTTTCAGGTTTAATGATATTTGGCCCCATCAACTCTGCGCTGCTTGTGGATATATTTCAACATGGGCAGCTTGAGGATGGAGAGGTGAAGGATTTTTGTGTCAAACATTTAAACATACTGGTGACTTTCAAGTATAGACTTATTTTTCTGAATTATTTTGTTCATTCCAAAAGTTTTAATTTAAATTTAGAAAATTGTAGTACATATAAGTATATATAATTTACAATATTCATGTATAAAATCACATTTACTGTAGAAATTTGTGTTTTTTAATATTTCTTATTAGTAATGGATACTTTTCCATTTATGAGTACAATAAAATCCAGCAATATTAATGTGAATCGATATAGATCTATGCGAGTAATCAAAATTTAACAAATTCTACAATTTTAGTTACTTTAATTATCAAGCAGAAAAATGAAATTTCATTTCAAGCCATTTAGACATCACTCGTGTTTTTCTAATTTACATTCATTGTAAATAAACACCCACGTTTAAACAAACTGGTAACTTTCAAGTATTGTTCTTATTTTTCTTAATTAAATTGATCATTCATAAAAATTTACTTTTAATTTGATTTTTTAACTTCTAATTTTATTTTTATCTTCTACTTTTAACTAATTTCATTGTTTCAAACTGAAATTAGTTATACAAAATGAAATAATTTTTCATATTTCATATTAATACGTAACATACATTTTTTATTATACATTCAATAAATCAAGCATTATTAATGTGAATCAATATAAATTTATTCGGGATAGTTACTTCAATACGTACTTAATCGGAAACTTCAGAAATTTAATTTATCAAGCGGAAAAAACAATTTCATTTCAAGAAATTCCGATGCTGACTCGTTTTATCGTAACTTGCAATCGTTCTACGCAGTATTCGGCGTTTAAACGCATCGATAAAATGCAAGAAATGTGCTTGTTTTTTTTATTACACGGCTATTCCAAAACATGGACCCATTTTTAGGTGCGTTCGTAATTATGTAAATACGTAGCACCTATAGTTGTCGTTCAGTCCGTCCGTCTGTTTGTCCGCCTGTCTGTCTGTCCGTCTATGTGTCTGTCCGTGTGTCTGTCTATCCGCATATAACAACGCAAAAACTACCCAGCCGAATCTTTTGAAATTTAAAATATATAATTATTACATAATTTTGTCCAGCCATTTCAAATTTTATGAGAATCGTATGGACAGATCAATTACAGGGACGATCAAAAGTATTCCGTTACATTACGGTCAATGGGGAAAATGTTGCAAATGCATTTTAATCGTTTGAAATTTAAATTACATACTTATTACATAATTTTGTCAAGTCATTTCAATTTTTTTGAAAATAGGATGCATAGATCAAATACAGTGACAATCAAAAGTACTCCGTTACATTACAGTCAATGGAAAAAAAAGTTTCAAATGCATTTTAATAATATTACTCTCATTCGAACATAATAATATTGATATGCATCATAAAGTACATATTATAATATAGATTTTGCATAATGTATTGTGCAAAGAACTTTTGTTATTCATTTACAATGCCAAACAAAAGTATTCCGTTACATAATGGTATAGGGAGAACATTGTTTGGTGTGTATTTTATTTGTAATTAATTATATATAATTTTATGAGAATGATATATGAGAGTGATATTTTTAAAACTTCATTATCGTACGAACGCACCTCATTTGCTACGCTTCACGTGCAATCTCCAACTTGTTTTAATTGTATTTATTAAAGAACAAATTTAAAATGAAAAATCTTTATACCAATGAAAAGAAGAAGTTTCAAAGTTTTTTTTTAAACAGTATGAGTGTTCAGTGTGCTCATCTGTTGCTGCATGGCAAACATCTACGCGACAGCCAAACTCGTCCCACACACGAGAAAGCGTATCTGCTGTTACTGATTGCAGGGTTTTGAAGCGGTGATAGTTCCAGAAGCGGCCGCGATTTCGCTTTACTTCAGATTCATTACAGATACACTTTCTCATGTGTAGGACGAGTTGGGCTGTCACGTAGATGTTTGCCGTGCACCACAAGGTGGACACATTGAACATTTATAATGTCTTAAAAAACTTCGAAGCGTCTTCTTTCGATTGGTATAAAGTTTGTTCATTTTGGATTTGTACTTTAATAATCACAATTTTTTGAAATGGGATCATCATTTAGAATAACCCTGTACTTTGTACATTGCAGAAGCTTTAATTTTAACTTAAACTAATTTCATTGATAAAAGATGACTTTTACACTAGAAACTAATACGTTTTTGTACTTATGATTAATGTGTACTTTTTCATTCGTACATACTATAAATTCCGGCAACATTAATGTGAAACGATATCTACACTCTATAACAAAAAAATCTACGCACCAAGAAGGAATGATCCGATTACTTTAAAATTCCGAATGCATACATGTTTCAACAAAAAATGCAACATTACAATTTCGTGTCCAATGAATGAATATTGCGATCTCTAGCGAATCCAGCAGATCCACATAAGGAGCTGTTCTCGATCTTTTGTTAAAAGTTTCTGTCTTATTTCGATTTAGGAGACCTTTCAACGTCTATAAAAATGGCTTTACGCAGGATTCGAGCTCATTATGAACAACTTTCAGAATTTGAAAGAAGTCGTATTATTCGACTGAAAGAACAAGTTGCTCAAATCAAAGAATCGCTCGACATCTGGGTCGTAGCGTTGCGGCGGTCAGAAGATACTTGGAAGAATGTGTTGGCAACGGCAGATTTAAGCATCATAATGGTAGTGATCGACCTAGGGCCGCAAGTGATTGGAATGCAAGTGATCATGAATTCAGATGTCACAGCACCTCATTCATCGCTATTAACTATCAGAAGTGCAACCCCACCATGACCATTCACAAATGTTTGACCAAACCTACCACTCACGCCTGCACATTTTCGAGCCAAATTACAGTGGTGCATGCCTCGATCAGGTTGGAATGACGCTGACTGTGGACGTATAGGCTTTAGCGACAAATCTCGTTTCCAACTGTGTCCTGACATGCCTCGAAGACGTGTCTGGAGAAGCCAAGGCCATGTGCGGATCCTGATTTTACTATTTTATTTTACATTGTCCCTCAACAAGGAGTTATGGTCTGAGGTACCATTTTCCTTTATAACCAGATTTCTTTGGTCGCTATTAGAGATACACTTACAGCCCAGTGGTACGTCGACGGGATTCTGAGACCTGTTTTGCTACCGTTCAATTTGCAGTGCCCTGGGCTTACTTTTCAGTAGGATAATCTAGACCATATATGACACGTGTTGCTATTATTTGTCTTGAAGCTTATCTAACAACTGTCTGTCGACAGCCAGACATTCAAATCTCTCTCCGATTGAGCATATCTGTTATATAATGGGAAGACGGCGGCATCTACTTGAAAATGTTGATTATCTAGCCCGACAACTGGAGCTAATTTGGCTAGAAATACCGCAGGAAATAATATGGACGCTTTATCAGTATATACCACACCGTGTGGTAATTTGCATCCAGGGTAGAGATGGGTCAACAACTTATTGAGTTGTTAATTTTGAACTATGTAACTCTGAAATAAATCTTACAATTGCTCTGAAGTTATAATAATTTTCTATTCTGTATATAATCTTTCTATCTACAATTTTTCGTCCATCAAACGATTTCTTCTTGGTGCATTGATTTTTTTGTTATAGAGCTTACTTATGCTGTTAATCAATATATAAAAATTCTACAATTTTGCTAACTTGATTTACCAAATAGAATAACGGAAATTCGTTTGAACTTTTTACGATGACTCGTGTTTCGCTGATTTATAATGATCATACATAAAAACACAAATTGTGACTTTCAGGTAGTGTTCTAATTATTCTTAATTATATTGTGTATTCATGAAGCTTTACTTTTAATTTGCACTAAATTTCATTGTTTAAAACTGAAATTTATAATACTAAATGAAATAATTTTTCATATTTTTTTTTAATTAGTAACATACATTTTTGTTCATAAATACAATAACCTCAAGCATTATGAATGTGAATCAATATCGATTTGTGCGAGGTATCAACTATAGTAATTTAATTTATCAAGAGGAAGAAAGCTATTTCATTTCATCCCATCCCGATGCTGAATTGTTTTCAGTGTAATTTGCAATCGTCCTATACAGTATGCCGAATTTAAACATATTGATCAGGTTCACGTAGTTAGCCTATATTAATTTAATCCTGAGTTGTTTAATTTCCATGTACAAAAGATAACGGATGCACACCCACGTATTTGGTTTCGTGTAATGTATATGTTTTGTATTTTATAGCAATCAGGCATTGCACTTTTATTCCAATTTTTCCATCTATTTATATTTACTTTTCCATATTTACAAAATACTAACGAAATACGCTTGTACAATATACATATAAGTATATATAATTTAAAATATTAATGTATAAAATCAACTGAGGCATTAATTATTTGAATCAATATCGATTTATGCCGGATATTTACTTCAATATCTACTAACTCTGCAACTTTATTAATTTAATTTATGAAGCGGAAAAAGGCAATTTCATTTCAACCCATTCCGATGCTGACTCGTTTTCCGCGTAATTTGCAATCATCCTACGCAGTAATCCAAATTCAAACATATTTATCAGGCTCATGCAATTTGTCAATATTATCTTAAAACTGAGTTTTTTCATTTACATATACAAAAGATAAAGAATGCACTTTAATGAACCCATTTTTAGGTTCGTGTAATGCTTATAGCGTATATTTTACAGTAACCTTTCACCGCATTAACCATTATAGTTTTTTTTTTCGATTTTCCCATCTATTTATTTTTTTATCCATATTATAGAAAAGATATACAGGTACGCTTACGCAATGTATTTTTGAAAATATAGTGCATATAATTATATATAATTTGTAATATTCGTGTTTGAAATCAATTGAAAAGAGATTAATGCCAATCAATATCGATTTATGCGGGATAATTACTTCAATACCTACTAACTCTTTAACTTTGGTAATTTAATTTATCAAACGAAAAAAGGCAATTTCATTTCAACCCATTCCAATGCTGACTCGTTTTCCGTGAAATTTACAATCATCCTACATCCATCCCACATCCCATTACATTACCCCGTATTTAAACATATTGATCAAGTTTACGTAATTTGCCTATATTCTCTTAATGTGAGTTCTTCATTTTACATATACAAAAGATAAAGGATGCACATTAATACCCCGGTTCTCATTTTGGTGTAATGTAGGGGGAACTGGGACACATTGATACTTGGGGCACATTGATAACACCTGTACAGCACACAGGTTCATTACAGGAACTTTCACAACAGCTCCAAATAGTGATACTAGTGAAATTAACTACACACAGAAAGTTTTGGAATGATTCAATAGTTTGATGAAATGGGATGAGTGATTAATTGTTTTTGTTGGTCAAAAGTAAATTTGAGTTGCACAACTGAAATGGTACAACTGTCCCAGTATTTTCAACTGAAAAGAATACCCTCCCTGGCAAGTAAAGAAACTCTTTATCAGTTCCTCATTCTTTATTGTTAGATAAATTATGAAGTGCTGGATTTACGACTCATTTTATTCAAAATGGCTGTCTGGGGCACATTGATACAACCTAAATCCTTTTCTAGTTCATTTTTTCATTGCCTTTTATTATTATTTTTTTTGCCATACACTCCTTAATTCAACCATTTTTCGTCAAAATTTTCTTACTATTAGTTTTTATTGAAGTGAAATAGCTCTAATTTCTTTATATTAGAACATTTTATTGTGTTTTTGCAAACAGAAGACGTACAAACTTACAGAATATCTAGTGCTAGTAGAATTAACAAAAGAAATGAACGGCAGCCGGGCTAATCTCAAATTTATATCGATTCTCCAGAGAAAAAAGTATTATCGACATGAGAAATGTTAAGTAAGAGAAACAAGCTGCAGAACACTACAGGATAATTATATTATAAATATAATTTTAATGTAATTATCCTTTATTTTCTGTTTGTAAACCGATTTATAAACAGAAAATCTGGTAATTCTTTCACCTTTACTAAGAAAGAAGATAATTCTGGGGTTAAAGTGCCAGATATGACAAAGTTACCACAGCCAACAAACAGACAAGGAACAGCCAGAAAATCAGGTCATTATACATTTCATTTTGATTGCTTTATTATCGCTTACAAATAAATTGTGTGCGATTTTAATGTCTATAAATATATATAAAATGGTTTGCTAACTATTTTTCTATGAAAAATATACATTGGTGTTTTTTTCTCTCCATTTTTCCCAGAAGTGTCAAAGTGTGTCAATCTGCCCCGGGGATGGGGCACATTGATACAAATTACTTTTTTTGATTTTTTTAAAATTACATGCAAAAATAATATATAAAACAACGATTGTGCATTTTTATAACACACTACACAGGTTTTGCTGACATCACATAGAAAAATAACTTGAAACTTCTGCTTTCTGGACACCAAAAATTTTTTTTTAAAAAAGCTGTATCAATGTCCCCCAGTTCCCCCTATATGTTATGTATTTTATAACAACCCTACATTGAATAGCATTTACAGATTTATTCTTGTTTTCCATCTATTTATAGTTTCTTTTCCATATTTAAGAAATACTTACGACATACGCCTAAAATATACATATGTTTGAAAATTGTAGCATATTTAAGTACATATGATTTACATTACGCATGTATAGCATCAATTGAAGCATTTTTCTTTGATTTGCACATACACGAAAAAAAGGATTCGGATTAATTCTTCCACTTTTGTTATCTTGCAATGTGCAACTCTTGTAATCTATAGCCCCCTTCATCATATTAGCCATTACAGATTTATTCTAGCTTTTCCTTCTATCCCCACTAAAAATAATCTTAAAATTATATGAATAAATCGCCACTTTCTACAGAAATTCTACAGAAATTTGAAGAAAATTTGCAGACTTAGCCTTATCTTTGATATATCTGCAGATTTTTTAAAAATATTCTTAAAAATATCTGCATAATGGGCCAAATACCTTCGGATTTCCGACAGATTTTGGGCCAAAAAGCTATAGATTTTCTACATATTTTTTTAGAGGGGATCTATATTTACTTATCCATATTTAAGAAATATAATTAAGAGATATGCTTATACAATATAATTTTTGACAATTACAGTACATAAATAAGTATATGTAATGTGTAATATTCTTGTATAAAATCAACAAAAGCATTATTAATATGAATCAATATTGATTTATGCAAGGTGGTGAATTTAATACCTGCTAATTATTTAACTTTAGTAATTTAATTTATCAAGCGGATAAAGGCAATTTCATTTCATCCCATTTTGATGCTGACTTGTTTTCCGCGTAATTTGCAATCATCGTAAGCAGTATCCCGCATTTAAACATATCGATGAGGTAGACGAAATGTGCCTCTATTCTCTTTTATTAATGCTCTCTAATTAATGCTGAGTTCTTTGATTTACATATACAAAAGATAACGGGTGCACACTAATACTCATGGTTTTATTTTCATATAATGTATATTTCGTGTATTTTATAGCAAATCTTCATCATATTAGACATAACAGATTTATTCTAAATTTTCCATCTATTTGTACTTTTTATCCATATTTAAGAAATACTGAAGCGATACACTTATAGGAAATGTAATTTTGAAATTGCATTATATAAGTATATATAATTTGTAATATTCATGTATAAAATCAAATGAGGTATTATTAATGTGAATCAATATCGATTTATGTGGGTTAGTTATTTTAATACTACCTAGCTCTACAACTTTGAAATTTAATTTATCACGCGGAAAAAAAACCAATGTCATTTCTACTTATTCTGATGTTGTCTCGTTTTTCGCTTAATTTGCAGTCATTCTACGAAGTAACCTGGATTTAAACATATGGATCAGGATCACGTAATGTGCCTCTATACCCTAAATGCTGAGTTCTTCATTTTACATATACAAATGATCAAGGATGCACATTAACAAAACTGTTTTACTTTTGATGTGATGTATATGTCATGTATTTTATAGCAACTATTCATCATATTAGCCGATATAGATTTATTCAAGTTTTCCCATCAGTTTATGTTTTTTAATCACATTTCAGAAATAATGATACGCTTATGCAATACATATTTTTGAAAATGTCAGTATATATAAAATTATACAAATTTGTGGTATTCATGTATAAAAATACAATGGAGCATTATTAGTTTGATTAATAATAATAGCTAAATAAAGTGCATCAATATAATTTATGTGGAGTAATTCCTTCAATACCTACTAACTCTTGAACATTAGTAATTTAATTTATCAAGTGGAAAAACGTAATATCATGTCAACCCATTCGGATGCTGATTCTTTTTCTACGTAAATTGCAATTGTCTTATGCAGTATTCCGTATTTAAGTAAATTGATGAGATTCATGTAATATGCCTCTATTCTCTTAATACAGATTTTTCTGATTTACTTATACAAAAGATAAGGAATGCGCATTAATGCTGTCTTTTTTGGGCTCCTGTATTTGTATGTTTCGGGTATTTTTATAACAACACTTCATAATATTAGACATTACAGATTTTTAGGAACTTTCCCATCTATTTTTTTACATATTTTAGAAATGTTAAAGAGATACGACTATACGATATATTTTTGAAAATTTCAGAACCTATAAGTATATATATATTATATGTAAAATTCATGTATAAAATCAATTGAAGCATTATTAATGTGAATCAATATCGATTTATGCGGGGTATATACTACAATACCTACTAGTTTATTAATTCAATTTATCAAGCGGAAGAACACAATGTCGTTTCAACCCATTCCGATACGACTCGTTTTCAGCGTAATTAGCAACGAAATATCCCACATTTAAAAATACTGAAGAGGTTCACGTAATATGCCTCTGTTCTCTTGATGCTGACTTCTTTTATTTACGTATACAAAAGATTAAGATTGCACATTATTATTGCCTTTTTGGGAGTGTGTGTTTCGGGTATTTTTACACAAACTTTTCAACATATTAGGCATTACTGAGTTCTCCTAATTTTCCCTTTTATTTATTTTTTAACCATATTTTAGAAATATTAAAGACATACATATATGTGATATATTCTTGAAAATTCCATTACATATAAGAATCTATGATTTGAATTATTTATGTATAAAATCAAACGAAACATTATTAATGCGAATCAATATCGATTTATTCGGGGAATTTTACTTCAATACCTACTAACGCTTTAACTTTAATAATTTAATTTATCAAGCGGAAGAAGGCAATTTCATTTCAACCCATTCCAATGCTCACTCGTATTCCGCGTAATTTGCAATCATCCTACGCATTTGAACATACTAGTGACTTTGAAGTAACGTACTTTTTTTCAGAAATATTTTGTGCATTCCAGAAGCTTTAACCTTCATTTCAACTAATTTCATTAATAAATGATAGCCTTTTCATTAGAAAATATTAAGGATTTAAACTTCTCATTAATAATGTATACTTTTTACTTACCCATCATACGTAGTATAGGGTAAGTCTTGCAATCGTTTTGAAAATCGAAAAAATTTTTTTGGCGGATTTACACGTTTCGGACACTGGAGATTCCGAAAAACATATTTTTAGAAAAAAAAAATTTGCCGTCCGTCCGTCTGTGTGTCTGTCTGTCTGTCTGTCTGTCTGTCTGTCTGTCTGTAAGCGCTCTATCTCTCGAACAAATTGAGATAGAGACTTGAAATTTTGTATGTGCTTAGTATGTAAGAATGGGACAAAGCCTATTTAACATCAGTAACCTCGATTATCCGGAACTATTTTTTTCGGACTCTCGAAAAATTCGTTCTGATGAAAGGTATATAAAAATTTTCGATTTTTTTATTTTAAGGAGTGGACGTAAAAGGCAATAAATTAACACACATTTTGCATAAAAACCGAAGTCGATCGGATTATTAGTTGCCGAGATATTTGTAATCTTGTTTTCCACATTCTTTGATTTTTCATGACCCTGTATTTCATTCAAATTTCAATTCAAAGATATACTTTAATTGGAAAGGAGACACTTAATTTGATGCAAGAAACCGTTAATGAATATGATAATTATTTTTAGAGTTATAAGGATTTTTTTTTTATGCAAGGCTGTGCTACTTGAATAGTTTGGCGTTACATGCAATTTATCGAAATTGGTTCAACGGAAATTCATTAATACAGCATGATTCTGTGTTAAAAATACTTAAATATACGTTTATATTTTGTTTTGGAATTGTAATGCATTTTATAAATTGTTTACATATGTTATGTTTTCATATATTATGTTATGCATATACATGATGGGTAAGTATTACGGTGGCCTCCAACGACTAGTTTTATTTATACATAATATAAAATCCAACAATATTAATTTGAATCGATATCGATTTATGCGTGTAATCAATACTTGCAAAGTCTACAATGTTGATAATTTAACTTATAATGAAATAAGGAAATTACATTTCAACTCGTTTCAATACATACTTGAGTTTCGCTTATTTCGAATTACCCTACATAAAAATCCACGTTTAAAAATGCTGGTGATTTTCAGGTATTTTTCTTTTTTTCAAAAGTATTTTGTGTGTTCATGAAACAAACAAAACTTTTTCATGAAACAACAACACTTTTAATTTGAACTAATTCCATTGCTTAAAGCCCCACCAGTGGCTGCGAGGTTCTGACCTCCAAACTGATAGACGGTAGGTGCTGGGTTCGAACCCAATCGCGACCGTCGGCCTAACCGTTCGAAGTTTTCCGTGGTTTTTTTCGAACCTTGCGTAAATACGGGTTAGGTTCTCTTAGAAAGACCCCCACGGAGAGCAACCCACCGCATAAGGCCTATATCCCATACACTCCATTGCTTAAATTTAAAATTTGTAGTAAAAAGTGAAATATTTTTTGTATATATATTTTATTCATGCGTAATTCATATTTTTATTTCCTATTCACAATAAGTTAAAGGATGATTATTGAAATATATATAGATTTATGCGGGGTATTTACTTCAACACCTACTAACACTTCCTCATTAGTAATTTTATTTATCAATTGGAAGAAGACAATTTCATTTGAACTCATTTCGATGCTGACTTTTTTTCCGCTTAATTTGAAATCATCATATCAAGTATCCCATATTTAAACATATTGATCAGGTTTGCGTGATTTGCCTGTATTCTCTTAAATCTGAGATGTTTCATTTACATATACAAAAGATTAAGGATGTACTTTAATACCCCCGTGTTTGTTTTCGTGTAATTATATGTCGTGTATTTCTCAGCAACCCCTCATCCTATTAGCCTTTACACATGTATTCTAGTTTTTCCATCTCTTTATGATTTTTGTTTTCGCGTAATTTATGACGATCCTTAATCGTATAATCCATTACATATTTATTCTAGTTTTTTCCTTCTCTTTATATTTTTTATCCATATTTAAGAAATATAATTATAAAATAGGCTTATAAAACATATATTTTTAAAAATTGCAGTACATTAATATATATAATTTGCAATATTCATGTATGAAATTGGTTGAAGCATTATTAATGTGAATCAATATCAATTTATGCGTGTTATTTACTTCAATACCGACTAACTCTTTAACTTTAGTAATTTGATCTACGAAGCGAGGGAAGGTAATTTTAATTCAACCCATTCCGAGGCTGACTCCTTTTCCGCGCAATTTACAATCATCCTACACAGTATCCTGTATTTAAACATATTGATGAAGTTCACGTAATATGCCTCTATTGTCTTAATGCTGACTTCTTTGATTTGCATATGGAAAAGATAAAGGATACACATTAATACTGTCTTTTTGGGGTTCCTACGTTTGTATGTTTCGGGTAATTTTACAGCAATCCTTCATCATATTAGCTATTACAGATTTCCTCGAATTTTCCTAACTATTTATTTTTTATCCATATTTTAGAAATGTTAAAGAGATACGATTATATGACATATTTTTTTTTAATTGCAGTACATATAAGGACTTACTTATATGTACTGTATATTATATATTAACAAATAATATATATTACATATTAATCATCAATGCATTTACCATATATCATATATTAATATTCATTATGTAAAATCAATTGAAGCAATTTTAACGTGAATCAGTTTCGATTTATGCCAGGTATTTACTCCAATACCAAATAACTCTACAACTTTAGTAATTTAATTTATCAAGCGGAAAAAGGCAATTTCATTTCAACCCATTCCGACGCTGACTCGTTTCCTGCGTAATTTGCAATCATCCTACGCAGTATTCTGCATTTAAACATATTGATGAGGATCATGTAATATGCCTATACTCTCTAAACGCTGACTTCCTTGATGTACATATAAAAAAGATAAGGAAAGCGCATTAATAGTGCCTTGTTGTGGTTCCTTTATTTGTAAGTTTCGGGTAAATTCATAGCAATCTTTCATCCAATTTCACTTTACAAATTTCCTCCAATTTTCCCATTTATGTGTTTTTTTCGATATTTTAGAAATGTTAAAGAGATACGCTTTAACGATACATTTTGTAAAATTGTAGTATATATACGTATATTTTAGTAATACTCATGAATAAATTCAAATTAATGTGAATCAATATCCATTTATGCGGGGTATTTACTTCAGTAGCTTCTAACTACTCAACTTTATTAATTTAATTTAATCGAGAGGAAGAAAGCAATTTCAATTCAACCCATTCCGGTGATGACTCTTTTACCTTGTAATTTGCAATCATTCTACGCATTATCCTGCATTTAATGTATTGATGAGGTAAGCGTAATATGCCTCTATTCTCTTAATGCTGACTTTTTTTTTTTTTTTTTTTTTTTTTTTTTACATAAATAAAAGATAAAGAATTTACATTAATACTGCCTTTTTGGGAGGTTCCTGTGTTTGTATGTTTCGGGTATTTTTACAGCAAGTTTTCTTTATAGGTAGCCACTACAGATTTCTTACAATTTCCCGATCTATTTTTTTTATTCATATTTTAGAAATATTAAAGAGAAGCGCCTAAACGTTATATTTTTGAAAATTGCAATGCATATCTTTATATATAAAAATCTTCTGTGCGTGTGTATGTTATTGAACTCCTCCTAAACGACTGGACCGATTTTGATGAAATTTTGTGTGTGCGTTTCAGTAGATTCGAGAATGGTTTAGATTCACATTTCGTCGAAATTGATTCAGTACTTTTTTAGTAATTAGGCAAAAACTAATACTTAGTGATTTTTCGCTAATTAAAAGTGCTATATATATTTTAAAAAGTCAGGATTTCGTATTAATCATAGCACAAAAAAGTCTACCGAACCAAAAATCTTGAAAATTGGGGTAAAAATACTTCTTATAGCATCGAGTGTCGCTAAAAATGGATTTTCGAAAATTCCACCCCTAAGATGAGTAGAAAAAAGAACGAACTTTTAAAAAATTCCACCATAAAAATCGGCTTTTGTAGTTATTTTTCAACTGATAACATATTTTAGTGCATTTTTTTATTCTGAATCGAATGGTACTAAGCAAATTTGTTTAAATCCAGTAGTTCGTGAGATAATTCACATTTTCCTAATTTGGCGATGTCTTCGGCGCAAAAACCTGAAATTTTCAATGCTCATCTTTATATATAAAAATCTTCTGTGCGTGTGTATGTAATTAAACTCCTCCTAAACGACTGGGCCGATTTTGATGAAATTTTTTGTGTGCGTTCCAGTAGATTCGAGAATGGTTTAGATTCACATTTCGTCGAAATTGATTCAGTACTTTTTTAGTAATTAGGCAAAAACTAATAGTTAGTGATTTTTCGCTAATTAAAAGTGTTGAATAAGTTCGATGAATAAAGTGCGGATGGAATGTCCGAGCGGTCTAAGGCGCCAGATTTAAGCTCAGCTTCTTGAAGAAAGAGATCGCGTGTTCGAACCCCACTCCTTACAAATGTGTATCCTTTACAATAATATTTCCTGTATTATAATTTTGATTAACCCACTTCAGAAAATCGTTAACTTTTAACTAAAAAGAGAGAAATAAACTTTTCTATCAAAAATTGAACCGACTTCAAAAAGTACTGAAGAGTGAAAAATAATTTCCTTACATAATTGTAATAAGAAATTAAATTAAGAGCGTAGTGTTTATCGTGTGTATTACTATATTTACGTACATTTATTTGATTTACTTGAGTCGGTGCCAAGAAGGACAACGTCTGTCGGTGACAGGACAACGTCTGTCGGGTCCGCTAGTAGGTATATATATATTTTAATATTCATGTATAGGTATATATATTTTTTTAATATTCATGTATAAAATCAATGAAAGCATTATTAATGTGAATCAATATAGATTTATGCGGGGTATTTACTTCAATAGCTTCTAACTCTACAACTTTAGTAATTTCATTTATCAAGCGGAAAAAGGCAATTGTATTTCGGAGTCCTTATTTTGAAATTGAGACAAAAAAGTGATGTTTTGATAGTTGTATTTTTTAATTGCCTTAATATTTCATATGTTGAAGTAAATCATATTTAATGATTAATCTGCAATTTTGAAGCACTGAAAATTTTTTCTCTTCTTTTTAGGAAATATCAAAGTTCACGTTTGTGAATGCCATTTACATGAAAAAATGAAATCCCAGTATGTTTGGAGTGGTATATCTCTGGCAAGCAACACTATCCAAAAACTCTTTTGGCATAATCTTATAGTTTAACACTACCTGATTTTTAATATTTATTTGTTTCCATGAGACATTGTTACTTTACATTGTTATGTTGCCACAAAGTACAGTTAAAATGACGTTTTTGTCCATTTTCCGCTCTTAATATCTTATTTAAGCTACTAGCAAAAGCCATGCTTTGTTTGGATTCGCGAAGGATTATTTTATAAAGCATATATTTGAAAGTAACAATATTTTTTATATTATTTTTGTATCTTTATTAAACAAAAACGTTATTTTATATTTTGGCGCATTTTAATTCTACAAATGTAAGTTCAGCCAAATACCTATCATATCCTAGGAATTTTTTATTTATGATGTAAGACTGGCATAAAAAATATTTTCGAAGCAAACTGTTACAAAATATTTTTAAATTTTCAACTAAAAATTCTTTTAATTTTTTTTTTACAATTTCTAGCAGTGGCGTAGCTAAGGGGGGCGTCCGCCCCGGGCGCCGAGGCCTAGGGGCGCCAAATTGAGAGAAATTGTTATATATCTATATTGGGGTGGGGGCGCAAAATTTCTTGCTGGCCCCGGGCGCCAAAAAACATAGCTACGCTACTGATTTCTAGTAGCCACTGGTTTTTTTTAAAGTTGTTTGAAATATGCATGTTTCCAATCTTTGTAATTAACATCAAATAATCTTTGATAGCTATTTTAGAATAATATATTTGAAGAGAGCTTGAAGAAAGTTACTTCTTCAAAATCCTATTTCCTGGAAAAACATTTGAAATCTGCTCTCGTCGATACTATGAATTTTTGACTGTAAAACTTTTTAGTCTAATTTCATCGTTTTTATACATGTTAGTGCATGAGAATTTTTGATATTGTAGAATTTTTCGTAAGGCAAATTTCTATTGAATGCTTAATTTTGAAGGATTTTCACTCTTGACAACGTTACGTACGTTTTTAAGCCAACTGGTGCCTATATATCCTCAATATCTACAACTGCTTCATCTAATGTTAAACCTTGGGATTTATGAATTGTGACAGCAAAAGCTAACTGCAGAAGAAATTCTTTCCTTGAGAAATTTATGCTTCCTATTTCCAGAATTCAATTATTGGGGGAATTGGTACGCATCAATTCTTATAAGTTAAATTACTGTAGTATTCAAATTTATCCATGATTATTCGCGATATCTGGTCTGGTGGCTTGTGAATTTCTTTAATACGTGCAACAAAGTCTAAAGTCCCGTTCACTAAACCCTTTTCGGTCCACAAATAAGAACGTAACATTACTTTCGATACAAATGATAAAGTAAGAAATGGTTGAAGTCCATTTGTCATTTCTGAATCGGCCAACTTTTCCTTTATTACATTTATAAAGAGTTTGAATCGAGGCAACAAGTTCACGCAATTCTTTTAATTTTTCATTTATATAACAAATTTAACAATTAATTTTATTTGTTTACAATTTTTTTGTTGCCACTTTACAAAAGAAAAAAAAATCCATAATACAATTTTTTTTAAATCTTTAAGTGTCATTTGTGCAAACGATTTTGCTGAATAATGAAAACATGTTTTATTTATTAAATTAATCATGATTTTATCTATAATTATTTACTCCATGATTTATATTTTTTTTCTGAAAATATACGCGTTTCATTTTTTATTTATTTGCTAAAATGCGTCCGTATTGGAAATGCATGTAAAATAAATTAATTAAAATAATAATTTTTTAACGTTTTACTGTAAAAAAATTATATTCTGCAAATCTACAGACCATCTTTTATTTTTGTGTTTAATTTGAAGTCAAAATATTGAATAGTTTTTTTGTAAAGTGTACGACAAATTGTAATTTGAGTGGCCTAGTAGAGGATTCGCTTCGCTCATCCTAATAATACCTCAAAATTTTTCTTATAGAATATGAAAGTGCACTACTAATACAAGCTAAATAATATAGTAGAAAATATCAAAATTCGAGGCTGTGAATGCCATTTTTATGAAAAATTAAATCCCAATATGTTTGGAGTGGTATATCTCTGGCAAGCAAACACATCCCAAAATTCTTTTGGCATAAACATAAAGTATAACACTACCTGCTTATTAAAAATTATTTGTTTCCATGGGGCATTGTTATTTTACATTTTTATGTTGCCACAAAGTACAGTTAAAATGACGTTTTTGTCCATTTTCCGCTCTTAATATCTTATTTAAGCTATAATACCCCAAAATTTTTCTTATAGAATATGAAAGTGCACTACTAAGACAAGCTCAATAATATAGTACTGCACGCAGATATTGTTGCTGTTAGTAGCTATAAACTGTTAAATATTCGAAATTTCCAAAATCTTCAATATTAAAAGCAGTTTATTTAAAAAAAAGCGCCGTAGTTGGATGAAAACAAATGCCACGCAATAGTTGAACATACGTACAAAAACATGGAAAAAAAAGAAGTGGAGCCTCGTGATATTTTTTTAGTAAAAAAATGACAAAATTTATAAGAAAAGCAATGTCCATCATCACATTTTTTTCTTTTAGAAAAAATTAAACATCCCGTTTCTCTTTCGGAAGAGGCGATAAAAAACGGATTTTCATTTACTCATAGGGAAAAATCTTAGAAAGACGAAAGAAAAATGGGATGTTTCATTTTCTCTTAGGGCAAAAATATGATGATGGACATTGCTTTTCTTATAAATCTTGTCATTTTTTTTACTAAAAAATATCACGAGGCCCATGTTATTTTTCTTTTCCATGTTTTTGTACGTCTATTCAACTATTGTGTGATATATTTTTTTCATCCAACTGTGGCGACTTTTTTGAAATAAAATACTTTAAATATTGCAGATTTTGGAAATTTTAAATACTTAACAGGTTATAGCTACTAACAGCAACAATATATGCGTGCAGTACTCTATTATTTTGCTTCTCTGAGTAGTGCACTTTCATATTCTATAAGTAAAACCTTGGGGTATTATAGCTTAAATAAGATATTAAGAGCGGAAAATGGACAAAAACTTCATTTTGACTCTACTTTGTGGCAACATAACAATGTAAAATAACAATGTCCCAGGGAAACAAATAAATTTTAATAAGCAGGTAGTGTTATACTTTAAGTTTATGCAAAAAGAATTTCGGGATGTGTTTGCTTGCCAGAGATATATCACTCCAAACATATTGGGATTTAATTTTTCATAAAAATAGCATTCACATCCTCGAACTTTGATATTTTCTATAGGAAAGAGGGACTTTTTTCAGGGCTTCCAAATTGCACACTATTCATTAAATAAGATCTACTTCAAGACATAGAAAAATCAAGCAAATAATAAAATATAATAATACACTTTGATTTTCAAAATAAGGGCTCTTCAACCCATTCCGAGGCTGACTCTTTTTCTGTGTAATTTGTAATCAACCTACGCAGGATCCCGCATTAAAACCTGTTGATGAGGCTCACATAATGTGCCTCTATTCTCTTGATGCTGACTTCTTTGATGTGCCCGTACAAAAGATAAAGGATGTAGATTAATACTGCCTTTCGGGGGTTCCTGTATTTGTATAATTACCCGTAAGACATGGTGACGTCACTGCAACGTCGTTGTAAAGTCACATTGTGACTTTGTGACCATCGATTGTCGATGTGACGTCACGTGACGTCGATGTGAAGTCACAGTGACTAAAATGTGAAGTCGTTATGGCCGTTTTAGAGCTTTTTTGTGACGTCACATTGTGACCACTTTGCAACGTCACAATGTGACCAATTTGTGAAAAGTGTGTCATTTGTGACTACTTTGACATTAACATTGTGACGAACTGTGAAAATTTTTTTAGAAAGTCACATCTTAGTCACATTGTGACGTCACTGAGTGGTGGCATTTTCGTCACAGATGTGATGTGACCAAGGTGACTCACAGTGACGTCATTGTCACGTCACTGTGAACATGCATGCTATGAGGGTAGGATATTTTTTTTACAGCAGTCCTTCATCATATTGGCCATTATAGATTTCCTCCAATTTTCCAATCTATTTATTTTTGTATCCATATTGTTGAAATGTTAAAAAGATACGATTATGCGACATATTTTTGAAAATTGCAGTACATATGTGTATCTATATTTTTTTGAATATTCATGTATAAAATCAATTGAAGCAATTTTAATATGTATCAATATGATTTATGCTGGATGTTTACTTCAATACCTACTAACTCTTCAACTTTAGTAATTTATTTTGTCAAGCGGAAAAAGGCAATTTCATTTCAACTCATTCCGATACTGACTGGTTTTCCACGTAACTTGCAATCATCCTACGCAGTATCCTGCATTTAAATACATGGATGAAGTTCATGTAATATGGGTCTGTTCTCTTAAGACTGACTTCTTTGATTTACACATGCAAAAGATAAAGGATGCATATTAATACTGCCGTATTGGGGCTCCTATATTTGTATGTTTCTGGTATTTTTTATAGCAACCTTTCATCATCTTAGCCATTACACATTTCTATCAATTTCCCAATCTATTTATTTTTTAAGCTATATTTTAGAAATGTTAAAGAGAGACGCTTATATGACACATTTTTGAAAATTGCAGTACCTATAAGTGTATTTTTTTTTTAAATTCATGTATAAAATCATTTGAAGCATTATTAATGTGAATCACTATCGATTTATGTGGAGTATTTACTTCAATTTCTACTAACTCTGCAACTTTAGTAATTTAATTTATCAAGCGGAAAAAGGCAATTTCATTCCAACTCATTCCGATGCTGACTCTTTTTCCGCGTAATTTGCAATCCACCTACGCATAACCCCGCATTTAAATATATTGAAGAGATTCACGTAATATACCTCTATTGCCTTAATCTTACTATTTTGATTTACATATACAAAAGATAAAGGATGCACTTTCATACAGCTTTTTGGGGGTTCCTGTATTTGTACATTTCGGGCATTTTTATAGTAAACCTTTATCATATTAATCATTATAGATTTCTTACAATGTCCGAATCAATTTACTTTTTTTAATTCATATTTTAGAAATGTTAACGAGATACGCTAACGCGATCTATTTTTGGAGATTATAGTAAATAAAAGTATATATAATTTTTAATATCCATGTGTAAAATCAACTGAAGTATTAATACTGTGAATCAATATCGATTTAGACCGGGTATTTACTTCAATACCTGCATCTTTTTTAACTTTACAAAATTTATTTATTAAGTGGAAATAGACAATTTCATTTCAACCATTTCCGGTGCATAAATCGGTGCAGACTCATTTTCCGCGTGATTTGTAATCACCCTACGCAGTATCCGACATTTATACATATTGATGAGGTTCATGTAATATGCCTTTATTCTCTTAAAACTTACTTCTTTGATTTACATCTACAAAAGATAAGGAATGCACATTAATACTGCCTTTTTGGGGTTCCTGTATTTGTATGTTTTGGGTATTTTTATAGTAATCCTTCATCAAGATAGGCATTACACATTTTTTCCAGTTTACCCATCTATTTATATATTTTTTAAATACATATTTTAAAAATTTTAAAGAAATAAGTGTACACGACAATTTTTTTTTAAATTTCAGTACATATAAGTATATATAATTTGTATTATTCATGTATAAAATCAATTGAAGCATTTTTAATGTGAATCAATATGAATTTGTGCGCGGTATTTACTTCAATACCTACATCCTATTTAACTTTACTTGTTTAATTTATCAAACGGAAGAAGACAATTTCATTTTTACCCATTCCGATGCGGACTCTTTTTCTGCATAATTTGTAATGACCCTACGCTGAATCTCGCATTTAAACATATTGATCAGGTTATATGCCTATATTATCTGAATGCTGAATTCTTTGATTTACATTTATAAAAATTAGAGGATGCACATTAATAATACCATTTTGGAGTTCGTTTAATGTTTATTCCGTTATTTCATATCATCCATTCATTATATTAGCCATTACAGATTAATTCTATATTTCTCATAGATTTATATTGTTTTTCCTTATTTAGGAAATACTAATGAGACATGCTTAGAAGATATTTTTTTAAACTGCAGATTATATAAATATATATAATTTGTAATACTCATGCATAAGATCAATTGAAGCATGATTAATGTGAAGCAATATCGATTTTTGCGGGCGATTTATTTGAATACCTGCTAACTCTTCAACTTTTGTAATTTAATTTATCAAGCGGAAGAAGGCAATTTCATTTAAACTCATTTCTTTGCCTACTCTTTTCCCCCGTAATTTGCAATCTCCCAACACAGTATTCCGCATTTAAACATATTGATGAGGTTAATGTAACGTGCCCCTATTCTCTTAGAACTAAGATCTTTGATTTGCATATACAAAAGTTAAAGGAAAAACATTAATACTACCATTTTGGGGTTAGTGTACTTGTTTGTTTCAGTTATTTTTATGGCACATTCTAATAATATTAGTAATTAGAGATTTTTTCCAGTTTTCTTAGGTATTTATCACTATTTTGTAATCCATATTTAAGAAAACATATGCTTATACATAATATCTTTTGAGGATTCCAGAATATATGGGTTTAAATTCTTTAAAAAAAAGATAGTATTATAAATGTAGTATTGGATAATATAGTTTTAAGTTTATTTGGAAAATATCTATGGGATATGCAAGCTGTACTAACAAGTGCACTTTCCCAAGCATTGGCAAAGATAAATCTTGGAAACATCTCCCAGTAAGGTGGCTGACAATGACAATCATAATTTGCACTAATGTATTACATCAACTGACCTACCTCCACAAATAAAAAAAAACTGAATTTGTCATGAAGTTTTGTGCCCTTTATGGTTTAACATAAAATATCAATATGGTACTGTTTATATATTACAATACTTCTTTAAATCTCGCAATGTATAAAGTGCTTAGAAAATAAAAGCTTCTAGTTCAATCAGCATTACATAGAAACGCCTTTATGGTATATTCGTAACATGTCCTTCAGAGAATGTTGTTTGTTTACAGAAAGCATATTAGGTCACTGCCAAGCAAAGGAATAGTAAAAGCTTAACAAACCAAATTCAAAGCAAAGAAAATTTTCAAACTACCACAATTGAATTTTGAGGCAGGAGACTACATCAATATTGTTGTTATGCAACCTGCTATAGTAGCGAATCACCTCTCATAACTAACTTGAACAAACAAGAACACATAATAGTAGTTTGTTAATTCAGGAACTAGTGACAGAAATTAATTTAAAATTTCTTCACACACTCTGACAATTGAAATAATTGTAAAAGAGATTACAGAAGTTTCTTAACATATTTGTCTTTTCAAAACCTGAGATGACTTCATTATCTCAAGATTGCAGGACAGAAGAAACATTCCTGAGTTTGAAACGAATCGTCATTTCACATCTGCCACACATCAGTCGAAGATGAAAGAACCAGACAAACTTTTCTCTATATCATTAACTCGTTTCTTTTTGGTTGTTGTCTAGAATATTAATGTATTTAATTTAACATTTGTGTTTAATAAGCTTTAATTTAATGCAATGCATTTTAAATAATATATTTCAACCAGCCTAAACAAAAACTTTGGTTGCATGCTCAAAAAGCTGCTTTCACTTGTCGTGCACAGATACAATCTTTCAAGATAACTTATCAGGTAAACAGACAATAAAATCGAAATTTATTTTGAATATCGTATTTTAAAAGGTTTAACTGTTGTACTTATATGATTTTGCATTGAAATATTACACTTTCTGAATTTTAATGTTTTTTTTTTTTTTTTCGTGCACGTGTTTTGTATGATACTCAATTTTTTTTCTAATGTCATGAAACAAAACAGATTAGACCAATCAACTAATCAAAAATCTAAATACATTTTATTTATATGACAGCTGAAAGATTGCGGATGTAAATATAACCTCGAAAAATTTAAAACCTTTAAAATAAAATAAATTTAAAATTCCTGGTATTTAATAAAATAATAAGTTTTTTTAAGATTCCGGAAGACACGTAAAATTAATTACAGAAATTAAAACTTTTTTACATCAAATACCTATCTGAAATTTACATTTTTCTACTTGGAAACAAAATACTTTATATTCATATATAAAAATATAAATACATCTGAATTTTAGACCAAAAATTTTAAATATCATGCTCATTCAAAAAGACTGAAATATTTTTTTTATATATGAATAATGAATTATAATGACAATTTTTTATTAACTTTAATTTGAATTTCGTGATACTCCTTATTGTACACATTGTTTTTATCTTAACCCAAGCAATAAATTTTCCACATTAGTGTGAATTAAGTTGTGATATTTTATTAGTGTGAATAAAGAAAGTTTCTCATTGATTCAAATTAATCTTCTTAACTATATCATCATATACTTTTTCCTTCTCTGCGATCATTTCGTAAACTTAAATCAAGCAACATTTTACACACTATTCATCAATTGATGCATAATTGCCAAAGTTGATTTTCTAGAAACTTTGCTCCAATCTATACTAATAAAACAACAAAACGCTCTGTCTGTCTGCGTGTGTGTGTGTGTATGTGTGTGTGCAATGGCTAGCAAAATCTACAGCATGTACAAGGCTCAAAAATTTTTTGAGAGTAGCCCCAAATCTCTCCTGATGTACCTGAACTTCATAATTTCGAAATTTCAGTTATTAACTGAGCAATTAATTAAAATCCAAAACTCACTCTCATCAAAAAATCATTTTTTTTTCCATTTTCTCTTCA